>DWJN01001214.1:0-18864 GCA_018248895.1 Carystus phorcus
AAGCCAAGGTTTATTTTACTTGGTCTAATAGAAGTTTAAACCCGTACTTTGCTAGTCCACGTTTTGTAATAAGGCCGGTAAAGTCTTGCCGTAGGCATTTGGACGGCATAAAATTTCAGGCAATTGGGTTGGCTAGTAACTGCTCCACCAGAGCTTCATGGTGAATCATCCCTTAGGCCTCATCAAAGAGTAAGGAAAGACCTGTGTCCTCCAGTGAGCCATAAATTTATTGAAACCAGTTCGTTAACTTTAATATATAATTAAAAAAAGCATGCCCCAATTCGATATTGATATTCATTCTGATTAACTTGCTCCAACAAAGAAACATATTTTAATTAGGAAAGAAAAATATTTTAGGAAACTTGAAGTTAAGAATGGAGGGAGCCCTGTATACCCCCGAGCAATTTACAAGGCTATCAAAATTTTAATTTTTTATACTATGAAAATAGGGGAAAATGAAGTGTATACTTAATCATTTCCTTTAATTTGAGTCCCACAAGTGAAATTTCGTGCCAAACGCCAGATAATTCACTGTAGTGTAGTTTCTGCAAAATGTATGTAATATATTCCGGGAACTTACTAAATGTCATGTGTTTATTACAAACCCTCATAATAACATAAGCCTACCATTGGATCTGTAAGGGATAATAAAATATAGTTACGTATTCTCTACTATTAGAGTACCTATGTACTTGCTTACGAATTTTAATATTTTTAACCGACTTCAAAAAAAGGTAGAGGTTGTCAATTCGTCTCAATTTTTTTAAAGTGTTCTACTTCATATCTTTTTACTGGGTGTACCGGTCTGGATGAGTCTTTTTTATTCGAAAGCTAATTAATGCTTGTCATATGGTCTCCTATAAATTGAACGACATCTGATTAGTAAGTTATCCCTTTTTTTAAATAACCCCCTCGAGTACAGTCAGACGTATATGGGAACGCTCCGGGATCTCCAAGGAACACACCGGTGCCTCCTCTATGTAACCATTATTGGTCCGCCCTCAGATCCCCTAACCACTGTCTCTAACTTTACGATGAACCAAAACAGCTACGTGCGCCATTTTGCCGCGTCCGTTATCCCTGCGCGTGAGTTATCCCTAATAAAACGCATTTACTTTATATGCATGATTTCGCATTTAGAATATTTATTACAGTGTATTTTACTTAAGTCGGTTTTTCATTTGTCAATTAACTAAACAATTATTTTTATTTAATAACTGCTCAACAAGTATTACGAACATGCAAGACATCGCTACGCTGCATTGCGCTAATTCACAGAGTATATACATACATATTTATAAGCATAATTACTATTAATGGCCCTGTAGCCCAGTTGGTAGGGACTACATGCGACGTGACAAGTCTCAGGTGCGATGTAGGGTTAGGACAAACATTTCTGTGACAAATATTTATATAAGTAGTAATATCTAAGTCCTGCCTGTTCGAAAAAAGCTCCTTGAGAGTTTTTTGCCACTTCTTCTACCAGGGCCACTCATTTGTTGAAGCGATGGTGTAGTTGACTTTCGAAAAGTGTTTGTAAAAACCTACTTCGAATAAATGATTTGATTTGATTTATTCCCGTTTCATGGGTGTTCGTTATATTGAAATGTTTTGTTCATCTCCGCGACACAAATAGCCTAGTGTACGAGTGTATAAGCATTTATTTAAAGATTTACAATACCAAGCAATATGAAAGAAATAAAATAGGAAATGAAATATTTACCAAACCATTTCCTTCAATTTAATAGTGAAGTCCCACTAAGTGCAATTTCGTGCCATCTGAATTCTCATTTGTAAGGCTGCAACAAAGTGCAAAGGAAATATATTTCGAATTGTTGCTTATTACACGACGAGAGATTCCATTTCCAAATTTAATTATACTTTCAAGAACAACCTATTCTTCTTCAGCACTAAAGTATACTTAAGCTTACGACAACAGCTTTGCTCAGAATCTTCATGATAAAGTTCATTCAGTTGTTAATAAAGTTTTGTTTCTCGCTACATTCAATAAAAATATTTTTATTACAGTTCAATCTTTTCTCGTTCGAACGTCATCTATGTGTTTAAGTGGATTAGAAAATGGGTTAGATTTCTCTTGATTCAATTAAATCTAATAGAAAATGTTTTTTTTTCAATGTCTACCGAATCCGCTAGTTTAAATACATGTAAATGTTTACATAATAATTATCGTGCGTGGACGCTGTGTATTACAGTCCTTTAGATAACTTCGGAACCGAATTAATCGCAGTTCTCCGTTAAATGGCAGCGTAATCTGAACGCTTGTGTCAATTTTGTATGAAACAGGTTAATATAAAAACAATTAATATGACAACAATTTATCCTTTAATATTCTCTTCCATTCCATTCTCTTCCATTGTATTTTTATCTTAATCAGGTCAACTTTGATATATATACTCTTTATCAGTTCCGAACCACAGTGTTATATATGATAATTATATTACTTAGTCTACCCATAAATATGGTTATTTGATTTAAATACGAACAACCATAAGGACAACCTTACTTAGTTAAAAAAAATCTTCAATATTGGGACTGCAAGTAAAACTACGCACATTATAAATATACGCGCTAAGTTAAAAATATTCCGGATAAAATGTTTAATTTGTAATGAAAAAATAAAGTTTAAACGTATTTAATTCTTTGCACTTAAGCAAATTATAAACTGAAAAGGCAAACTTAATATCAAAGTTAAAAGTGTATTCATAATGTGGGTAGGCACATAATGTTAATTTTACGCTAGAAATTAATATTATAATTTTTTATCTTTTCAGTTCATAGGCTATTAAAGTCGTTTTACGTCTTTAAAAGTGCTTTAGAACTTTTATAAATATCAATTTCATAACGTAAAAACTTCTTAAGCGAGTATTTTAATATCGCTTTCATGAGAGTGGGGACTCGAAAATTTGTCAAGTAAAAGATGACGTTGATAAATGAATGCGGGTATAATTAGCTCTCTTTATAATCTCGTGGTGCCTACATCAAGAGATTTCTTAGAAGTTTTTCCATCTGATGTATTTGACGTAAAACTATCGATAAAATTTTCATTGGGGCTAATGATGGAATAAAAATTTAATCACTACCAATTATAAGATGAGAGACAATAACCATCTAATATTTTTGTCATTGAATAAAAGTAGTATGAATACTGCAAGCTTGAATGGCAAACAAATATCTATAACATTTGTGCTAACGATGGAATGTCCCCTCCAATTCGAATATGCGTCCTTCCACACAATATGCGCCTCTGATAATATATCGTGCTGGGAATTAGGCTAAGACTTTTAGGGTTATCAACTGCTAAACGTGCTTTTAATTGAAATCCCAACTATCTGTATATGGACTATTTTGAACTAGACCCACTAGTACTATACCCGACAGGCGTTGCTACGCATATTATAAATCAAATTTAATGAAAGATCAGCATATTATAAGAACACTAACATTTAATTCTATTTATTGAAGTGCTGTTGAATATATATACAAATAAATCTAATCCAATTAATTAGCAAAAAAATCAACTTTGTCGACTGTAACTCATCAACCATATTATTATTTCCTATCAATGTAATATATAAACCTTTTTCAGAGAAATTGCTAAAGAAAGAGAAGTTGCTAAAGGCATCAGTGTTCTATCTCCTACCATTTCAGAGTCCATAGAGGAAAATTAAACAAAGATTGATTTATACATATAGATGAAACTCAATTAAGTTCTCGTGTGATTTTACTTTTTCTTTTGTTTTACATAATAACGCATGTTATGCTTAACTGCAATCCCACTTAATAGTAAGTGGCGAAGTATTCTTGGATGATAAAGTGTCTTGTAATGTAGTAACTACATCTGTAATGAGTCTAACTATAAAATTATGCTTCCCAGTTTCTGTACATATACAGTAAACTGTAACAGAATGGTTTAATGTTATTAACATTGTTGGTTATAATAGATGTTGATTTTCTATAATAGCTGTAATTTTCTAAAACAAAATAAATAATTTGACTTTGACTTTATTTATTGACTTTATATGTGCAATTGTACTAGTCTGTAATGTACTTTCAGTATTGTTAATTTACAATAAAAACTAAACAAATGACAAACTTTAGGACTACGATTTTTCATACAAGAGTCAAATTTTCATTTAGAAAACTTTACTCATCACAAATAACTTTCGACCCATCGAATATCGTTAATAAGCAATGACGGGTTTGAACTTGTGAAAATTCAATACTAAAAGTTATACCAGCCCTTATTGTCATGGCTCGTGTACAAAAGGAATATTTCCCATCGTGGTGATTCAATGAAGTGAGAACTGGATAACGGGAATGCCTTCGTTTCCCACAATGGATGTCTAGAGACCACGGTTAACCTAGATGCATAAAGAAAATTTAATTGTGACGATCTAAATCCATTAGGTTTTCATGGATGACTCTAAATTCTAAATAATTTATTCATTTACACTAATATTATAAAGAGGAAATCTTTGTTTGTTTGGTTGTAACGAATAGGCTCAAAAACTGGAGACATTTTAAAAATTCTTTCAACATTTGAAAGCTATGTACATTATCCACGAATAACATAGGCTATACTTTATTTTGGAAAAAATAGGGTTCCATAGGGTATTTGAGTTTTTCGGACACATGGTAAAGGATAATTTATATGACAAAACAACGTTTGCTGGCTCACCTAGTATAGGTATAATTTCAATACACTTATGCACATCATTTTTTGATTCTTCTTTCGGGAAGATTTTCATCGAGAAGGAGAAACGGCGAAAGCACAACTTTTAAACTGATAAATAAACTAATACATATATACAATATGTAACCTTAGCCTTTTGAAATGAAAATGACGACTTCACGATGCACAGACCAGAAAATTGATAACTAATAGTACTATCTCTACGTCGTCTTAAAAATCTTGCAAAAAATAATAAAATTCAGTAGGTACGTGCGTAGTTGTAGTGGAGCAAGATCCATAATAATCGAAACTCGAATTCGACACACAAACGACGACACAGGAGACGGAGATGGCAGTTGCTGAATTAATGACTTACAGCGTATACGTGATGTGTTGTGGGAATTTGGAAGAATCTATAGCCAGCCAAGTAAATATTATTAACATTATGAAGCAATTTCACTTTTTTATGTAAATAGCCTACAAATCAGCAGATGAGACGTGATAGGGAGTGGACATGTGGACAAATGGACACAAAGAAATGTATTTCGTAATGTAATCATCTCCCTGACCTTATCCCATTACTTGCATATTTACATACTTTACATACATGACATTGTGTAAAAGTGACTTTGCACATTACAATCGAACCTCAAGGCTTTCTTTAATCTTTAATTTTTAATCAATATCTTCAAAATTTAATAATGATTTACATACAAAATTACTGAATAAGTAAAATAGGGACAGCAATTGTTTCTCCTCGGTTAGAGGTCGACTCAATGTCCCTGTTGACAACTGTAATTAACTATCTAAAAACTGCCACGTTCTCAAGTATCAACACTGAATGTATACTTCGAAACGCAATTTTTTTATGTGACGATGGGAAAAGAGGAAGCTATATGTGCTTACACAAATTAGTGATGATGTCGAACATGCAGTAAAACCCCATGTTTTTTTAATTTATCTAAAAGCTTTTTCATGTCCACGGGGAACTGGCATTTCTGATGTAATTTATATTTGCTTGATTGGAGATTTTAAGTGAAATAGATGACAGGTTTGTTTTGGTTTATTTCATTACAAAAATTGAGCTTTAGCTCTGAAGGTTTTAAGAGTGAATTGGTATAAGACTACAAGAACCAACGTGGTCTATTATAGATATAGGGCTCGGCAATATATTGTATTTTAAATCGATACTTCGACTTTTTGTCGAGATATATGTAAGTAGATAGAAGTGGGCTGTAATTATGTACTGACCTGGAGACCCGGTCTGATGATGTCGTAGTATAGTTGGTATATTTCGTAAAGTCTTCAGTTAAGTGGAAATTCTTAGGTGCGAGTTCCACAAATCATTCGGATGGTGCGAGCACTGGATAATTAGTTCGTACTAGACTGAGCACTAGGTTAGTATTAGTTTGCATTTACATGTAAGAAAAAGGATTCAACTTGTAATTTGTAAACACCGATAAATTAAAGATTTGCTTTATGGATGGTGCTAATTATGAATCTAAATAATACGAAACAGTCAATATTAATGATAACATTTTGTATTCTACTTGATATCCTCTTGGTATTCTATACCTTACATATTACGTACTTTGATTAGGTTAAATAAGTAACAAGAAACATAATATTTTATACAATGTAGAACTCGGCAATGTTAACATCTGTTGGAACAACTAAATTATTCATTTTGCTACTAAAGAAAACAACTGCTGAATATTATTATTTTTTACAGAAAAATAAAATATACGGAGAGGAAAGGTGTTGATGTAATATTATGTGTACCAAAATCGGCATCTTGCGTTGACCCTTTTGATGAATTATTAAAGTGTATTGACCGATGTGCCAAAAGACGATCTTCCATGACCTTCGACGCAATGCGCAACGAAGACTTTTACACGTATACAAATATGATATATACATAAATACGTATACTAGCTTCAATTGAACTTATAACATCATGTCTGCATAATGGAAGGAACCACTAAAAACGAAGAAATAATACACTTCAAACAAAAAAGTAGAACCGCCTTCAAAAATAACTGTTTAGGAAGTTGGTGCCAGTTTTTTTAATTGATCTAGCTAGACCTAAGGCCACCTATCGCGGTAAGGCGCTTCAATAAAAGACATGGAAGATTCATCATAAAGAATAAACAAATTAGAGAAACCGGTCACACGTCTATTTATAACACTTAAAAAGTTTAAAGATACACCTCTAAAAATATACCCAATATGTACAATTACGTATAATTAAGATAAAAAATGATATCACGCCTTTTAACTACAAAACATAGATAGGTTTTTAATTTAAATTTAAGTGTTTTATTATTACAATTTGTTTACTAAAATTCTTTAAAAATCAAAGTATTACATTTAACTATTCTATTATTTGTATTAAAGTATTCTATTTGAAGAATTCAAGTTTTGGAAGATGTTTATTGTATATAGCAAGTAACGTTTAGTGGATTCGGCAAATTGCAGAGACTTTCTGCGGCAACTCTATTACGTATATTTTATTCTATTAAAATACTCAACAGACTATATTTACGGTATGTGGTTACTGCATAAACATAAAGTAAGAAGTCTTTATTTGAGGTAAGAAGGTTTAAAAGAGAATAATATATAATAATATGGAATAATTTAAGTAGTCAAAATATTATATTTTGATTTTAGGCGTAAACTGCCCCAAGCTTAGAATACAAACTTCAATACCATGCCGGAAAACGAGAATGTAGTAAGAGATGACACAATCTAGCTTAGGCTAGCAAAATCTAAAATAACCCCTTCTGATCAAATAATATAGAAGTCATTATTTGTAAGTACATAACTGTAAATGGTATCGATATATAAAAGGTTATACTCAAAGTGTAGATTTACTCGTAGAAGTATCTCCAGAACCTTTTGTAGTTTTATTACTTCCTTAGCTACAAAAGAGAAATCTCTGATGCGGTGTCTGCAAGAAATCAGTAATGAAACCATCCTCTGAACTAGCTACTGTATTATGGCTAGTTTAAATCGAAGTACGGCAAGTAGAAAGAGCCTTATGATAAGTTTCATCAGTTCCAGTTCCATTCAGAAAAGAGCCTTATGATAAGTTTCATAAATTTTACGAACGACCTATAAAAAAAAAAAAATTGTGTAGTTTTATCAAACCACAATGGAAGCAAAAGATTTTCCCAGAATGTAGGCATCTTATTGAGAATTTTTGGAAATTTATTCGGCTTAGTTTTTGAGATTTAGATTTTAAAATTGCATCTTTAATTTTAAGTTAATACTTGATAACAAAAATGATAATAGTAAACAAGATATCTAACAATGAAGGTAAAATACAGAATACTTAAATAAGTATAATTTTTCAGATTGTATGTGTATGTTAATAACTGGGAATATAAACGCTGCGCGGTCAGCTGATGGGAGCTATGGATGCCGCCATATTAACTTTGGCTGCTTTAACCCCATTCCGTGGTCGGCTGTAATGCGACATACGACAGAGGAACGTAAAATTTTGGGACGACACATAATAAGTTTCATTTTAAAAACATATTTCCAAACCTCACATACACGATATTGAACTGATTCATGTGAGTTCAACGATGTTGAAAATTCAGACAATTTGGATAAAGAATGAACAAGGATCCCTGAACATCTTACCTATTTTTACCATATAACGTATTTTATGTATCAACCTTCAGTTAATTATATCATGGGTTGTAAAGAAAAAATGGTAGCAGCCGAGTAGTACGTATTCAGAATAATAACAAAATTCCTAAGTAGTAGCGCCGCTAGATAGTACGAATTGTCATTCAAGACACGTGTGCACAGTTTGCTCTAATGATACCGACGGGTTAAACGTGCGAAAGTATAGCTGATGTTAGCAAGACATTCTCGTAAAGGTGAAGTCTTATTACACTTAACATTACGTGTATTGGTATCGAGGGGAAAATCTTTAAAGTCAGGTCATTCTGATGAACGTTTCTATTATGTTTGATGAGTTAACTACTAAAACCATTTCCTTGTATAAGTTTTATGGGGTTTCTTAGCAACACATCTGTTGTACCTGATATTGACCCAATCGACAATTCTACAATTGTTCAACTCCAGTCTTTTCTTTTATACGTGTACATAGTTAGAAAATTAGTGATTCGTCCAAAATAGGAAATTTATTCAATCGTGCAAACAAAGGAACGGTTCACAACTAAGTTCTACTAGGCACTACACAAAAATTCTTTAAAACTATACTTTAAAAGCTTAACAATTAAACAGAAGCAAAAACATAAATGACTTAACTTTTCGAACAACTAGACCCATCTGGCTCATATGATGGCTTCGCACAACAGAATGAAATTGTTGGTTTCAGTGGCAATTTTTTCGCAGCATACGTGATGAAACAATTTTTGTTAAAAGCCATTCTGTACTCGCAGATCGGTAGTGAACGGCCAGCAAACAAACACTGGTACATTATTCCGCGCATGCATAACACCGCCCTGGAGGGTACATCATAAAAATGGATTGCATCCAGCGACGTGCTCGGATTATTCAAGCTTTTGTAGAGCTGCGGCGCCGAGTTAGCTAAAAGATAGGGTGAATATTTATTCAATACGTTTAAACGCTTATAAATATTTAAGAACGGAATGATTGATGTTTCTAGCTTGATTTTAACCCTGAGTGACCCTTGTTTTACATTTAAAATTTACTATTTCTTAAAAAAAATTTACAGGCAAATCCAGAGTTTTGTGAGTAACATTTATGAATCAACATTTTTTTAATATATCTAGCCGACAAATGAGTAGACCAACAATATGATGACAAGTAGGCAAATTCGCGCACGGACATCAAACAACAAAGTAACCAATAACAACAAAGTCATCATTGATGCTTTGCTGGCCAATAAAGGAGAGAAAAGAAAGAAGAACCCAAAGTACGCAATAAGTAGTATACTTTTACTTATTATAAGTACACGCTTATACTATATAATGTATTTGTTTGTTGATAGTATTGGTGATAATATTACGAGTAATTGTCATATTTCATTTTTATACTCATTATTATTTTTTAAACATCGTTTTATAACAAGGTATTTTTAATTATTTAATAATTCTCTTATATTTTATAAATTACAAAATGAAATGAATACCGGAATAATTTATAATTAGAGGATACTGGTCTTAAGATAATTTTGTTAATTTGCTGTTCGTTAAGGCGTTTTTCGGCAAAATCAAATCATAAAACAGGATAAATATTATTATTCGAGATTGAAACCTGTTTGTAATATTGTAAATAAAACACTATTTATGTTGTAAATAAGTTCAAACCGTGAAATAATACCAACTAACTAAACTGATCCCGGCATATCACTGACATATCACAGGGCGCTATATTATCTCCTTTACTATTTTCCGTGTTGTCGTCTTTTTCATTTCATTACCTATTCACGTCTACTTTATTCAATTCTCGTAACTGTATTCTAAGTGCGGTGTATAGTAACTTAATATTTCTCTGGAACACTCTCTTGTCAAATATTCAAATCCATTTTGTACAGAATTTTTATTTTAATTCGGGAAAACTCGCCTGGATACCCTATTTTGCTATGTAGGCTAATAAATAACTCAGTTCATTAGTTAATTTCTATATTACAGCTTATACTTGCCTTGTATTAATAATGCAATATTTACGTCCACAAAGCTTAGGTACCTACACCAAACCAGCATTATTAATTAACGTCACGCACCTCATGTTTAACAAATATTATTCATGTTAGTGTCAGATTTTAGAGATTTTTAAATCAGAAACATTTATTTAGAACACTAACAACGAAATTTTAATTCACATTTCACCTTTTGTAGACTACAAAATATTGTCCCAAAAACAAAAAATATTTGAAACTAAAGTTTTTCAATTTTGTTGTGCCAAATGTCTAATTATTTCTTTTGATGGTTTGCGAGAAATAACATCACAGACAAATTAAAAAATATATACATAATAATATATTGGCCAACATAGATGATGTAAACACGGGAATCGTTATAATTTTATTCCTCAGACACTTTACTAGTAAGTATAATATTCTCAAAAACTATTGGATACATTAATAAATAATATTAGTATTTTCCATCATTCGTTATGAACTGAAATAAAATCACTTATAGTATACGGTGTATACAAATCACTCTACATTATTATTTCAATAATACCAGATAAATAAAAAACAAATGACATGAAGATTTTGCCTTGCATATAAATTAAAACGTATGGGAGCAATGAACGTCTGTAGTATTTATTATTACAATAACAATTTTATTGCGTCTGGGTCACCGCACTCCAGCGTGCCAAAACTACCTCCTATCGGTTGCAAGAAATTAGACATGACAATGTGACTTATTTGATGACTTTTCATTTATAAAGTGACTTATTCCATTTAAAAAGCTCATAACGGTTTGATCTGAAGTATGTAACTGCGGGCGCGGTCGGTAGCAAGATGCGTGACCGCTAGTGGCGAAATTTCCTGAATCCCATGTTTTATAGGGCATGTTAAGCTGTTTACATCACGATACGATAGGACTGTTTCGTAGATAACAATCATTAAATCATGTTGTATGTGGCACAACAGCTTCTCACGCTTGGTTTGTCCACTAACCAATGCGCACTGGAGCAGCCTAGTGGAGAATTCTCTAGGTCTCCTCAATAAGTCAGGAGAGACCTATGCGAAATCAATTAATTGAAATCAACTTATTCCACGTGTAAATGCCAATCAGTTCATTGGACATAGTGCAGATATTTATAACAAGCAAAAAACATTCATCAACCAATATTTGCTAGGTCAAACTGACACAAATAAATGTGATATCAGAAGCACCCGTGATTCGAGTCATCGCTTTTTATCTGTTGCAACGCTCGAGTTCCATTAGTTGACCTCAGATTTCGTCTATGCTGAGAAGGATGAACGTTTTTGCTGATATCACTAAGTGTTTGGTGATAGAGTGCATACAAGCTTGTAAGAAAACGATTAAAATTAGAAAGACGGACGAAAATATCCATTACGCAAAAAATTATATATTTTTAACAATGCTTTACAAAATATTAATGAAAGTTTATATACATAAACTCCGTTGTGTTTTATCATTGATCTCTACAGATCCATATATCTTATTAATGCGAATGTGTTTGTTTGTTTGTCTTTTTGTCACATCAAAACGATGTGATCGATGTGATATTTAGTATGGAGATAGTTGAAGGTCTTTAGAATGACTCCATTTTATATCTCAATATCTCACAATATACTCAATATCACACATAATAACAGTATAACGTTCTGGATTTGTTCTTACACTAACACTAACACTATACACGTTATGTAAAAATTAATGACATGATATATTACTGAAAAAAATTAAGTTAATATTTATGTACACGAAGTAAAATATATACCGTAGCGAAACAAGGGCGGGTCACTTGTAATATATAAAAAAGAGTTTTTGTCTGTATGCCCTCTATAGACTATGAAATGATAGCAGATACAGGATCGATGTCTTTAGCAAATTTGTTCAGATTTCTCCGATAATGGTTTTGGTACGAAAATTATATCAATCAGACACATGGTTAATAAATTTCAGTCGAAATATTGCTTTTTTGCTGTTTTAGACTCATGATTGATTTAAATGCTGGCTTTAATTTTTTTATATGCGTTGCAACCCGCGCCGGGAACAGCTAGTACATTATATAGTTACTAGCGGATTAAGCAAATGTTGTCCTGCAATATAAAAAAACGTTTTCGAACATATCAAATCGTGAATCTAAATGATTCACGCATCCATTTAAATACACACGAAAACTTTATCACAGCCGGTCCAGCCAGTAAGAAGAAGTTCAGTGATATACACACAGACAGAATCGGATGTAATGTTAATGTTGAATTAATTCATTAATTATTCATTTATTTTCACGACAATAATATACATAAGTAGGCATTTGATGGACATCACCTAAATTCGGTGACAAATTGATCATAGTTATAAATTGTGTAATTGTCTTTCTGTGTTATCCATTGCACCCTCAACACAGGGTATCCCAGAGTGGTGTTATGAGTGTGTGGCGTTATTAATTTAATTAACCCGTGTTTACGAACACAAACATAAATTAAATCTCTTGTTCAATCACCAACGAAGATAATTAATTTATATTTAATTTTATAACAAATGCGGCAGAATCCGAATTTAAATCCGTTACATTCATTAGATTATAATTGTTTATTAACGCATTTATATGATTTCTATCCTATCATATCATTATTATATAATACCAAAATTCACGCATAAATTCGCCTCAGTAACAATATTGACGCGTATAAAGTTGCAATATTTTGTCAAAAGCTTATCATCTATCAAATCTATCAAAGGCTCGAAATATTATAGTAAATGATTGAATGGAATTGAAAGTGAAAACTCAAAATCCAGGTATTTTACAATCAAAATAGATATTGGTGATGGAATTACGATTTGTAATATATAGGAGTGGTATAAAACTTGTCATGAATATACTCGGAGTGTTCTGACATAAAAATAATATTTGTACTGTTTCAATTTAGGGATATACGCTTTTACACTAAATTGAATGTTTAAAAAGTGTTTTTCTACTAATGTACTAGATAGCCGTGAATTAAAATGAAAATATTACCGTTTATTATGATTAAATACAGTACAAAATATAACTAACTTCAATAAGAGGGACCTGGTGTGATCATTTGTTATTTAGCAAGGCTGGTATGCTTAGACTAGATAGGAGGTAACCTGATATCATGTACTCATTCAAAGACAAACGGATCACATTAAGATTTTAAATAAACATCTGAAAATTAAGTCGTGATTTTATAACATATTCTAAAGAAATTGAAAGTATCATTGATAACCGTTGCCATATTGTTGTTCAAAAATAAGTTTGCAAAGCCAAGCGAGTGTACTAGGAAGTACATATTTGGTACAAAATTGTTTATGTATCTTTAAAGGTAAGGCTTGTTAAGGAGGTACTAGTACCTAATAGTTTATGTGTACATTTGGACAGCTAAACTGTTATGTCTGTCACTATTTACTTAATCATACAAAGTGTATGGACTTTAGAGTTAGGGGTCGACCCGCCCATATGCTCATGCGTCTACTATTTGAACTACAAACGTGCTTCTAAACCTTTGAGAAACTTCTGTAGTTGGGCATGAATCAAGACAAGTTTCCTTCGTGCTCCGTTAATTTATACGTATACAAAAGTTTACGTTAGTTGAATGTTGAGCGCAAAATTTTACGCGAGCTGTTTGATCGTAGCTATGCACTATTTATTTCGCCAAACATTTAAACTTATTAATCTTATATTGAATATACGACTCTAAGAATATTTTATTAATACCGATATATGAAATACGTGTATTTATCATTTAAACGAAGTTCAGAAAAAAAAATCTGATCTGATCTGATGTAAAAACTAGAAATAATCTTTTTTTCCTTTAAACTATTTATGTATTCTCGAAACTTAGGTTATTCATTGTCATTTGACTTGCTATAAAACTATATGTATTTGTATACATATTGTATGAATTATGATGATGAAAGCAACTGATGAAGAGTATGGCTGCAGATAAAACTATATTTTATGTTTATTTTAAAATATCGTACAAAAACACACGACTTTACCATTCGACGTTTATTTTTCAAACTATTGTAATCTTTTTTAATAATTACTCACATTATCCAGATCACTGGCCAATATATTATATGTGTACAACCTGCAACAGAAACGCATGGAATATTAAAGGGCGAATCTTTAACTATATTTTTAACGACAGAAGGGACTATGAACGTCGGATAGGTGGACGAAGAGGGTTCCATAGGTGAACAGCGTACATAGCGATAAGTTTCTTTATCTTTTATATATTCTTTTATATCTTTGTAAAACTACTAATATAAAAATAGTTATAGAGCAAAATCAATCTAAGCCCTTCCTTTTTAATCAGCAACGTAACCATCACTGCCTGATCTCATGAAAGCCAAACTACCCAAGAATGGTCTCGGTTAATATATTATCAACACGTTTAGATATATTATTTTTGCTACTCCCAGTTTTACATTTATATAAAATTCACGAAATATTTCTGTGTTAGACAAACCGTAATTGAAGCAATGTCAATTCCAAACAATCAATAACTAAATTATAGTTTCAATAACAGTATTACCTTCTAAGTAATTTAAAAATATTTCTACATCAAAACTTCACACATGAAACCAACTATTTCGTCCACAAAGCAATAGTTACACAACGAATGGTTACTATAACTCAAAACCAAACTAAGCTCACGCAGTTACACCCCATTTATCCCGCGATATATGTCTTCAATACTGTTCGAAAAATCAATCAACGAAAATAACCTGCCAGCGACGCCGTCAGAAGCTTCTCTATCAGATTTATGGACGTTTTGAATAGAAATAGGAGTAATTGTACCGCGGCACCACAATAGAGTGGTGCAATATAAAACACTCTACATTTTGTGTAGCGCCTATTCAGCGAGAATTTATTTCGCTGGATGGATTTGTCACGTAATATGTCATACCTCCGTCGCTCGTATAGTGTTACGCGAGCATACAATATGATACAGTGCCTCACATATTATTCACGTGCCTTTATTAATAGGTGATCAACATAACATCCGGCGTAAACCTCAACTCATTATAGTTCTAGGCAGATATTTCCTTTAATAATGCAGACTTTAATATGTAATATGTTTATTAGTATAGTAATAATGTACCTAATTAATTAATAGATTGTTGATTGATGCACGGCCTGATTTAGTGGACTTGGTTTCGAACTATTAAGGGCCAAGTAAATGCATCAAATCTAGTCGACTTTGGGATAGCTTATCATGATTCCACGCTGATTTAGTGCAGATGGCAGGTATATGGGAGGAGTATAGAGAAGCAAGTTTTTAAGTCTTCTGAAGACCAATGGCTTTACGTGTCCTCCCAAGTACTTAAATGCTCACGAAATTATTGTCACTGGCAGTCATAGGTCTATAGAAAACACTCGATGTTGCCTAACTTAATCGATTATCCAGAATTTATAATCGACGCAAGCCGCCGGCCTATAAGCGCTTTGGCCAGTAGACTTAGTAACAGGACACTATAATCACGAGCAATTAAATGAATACGTTAACAAACTTGTAATTAGTGTGAACAACAATAACACAATGGACCAGTATACAAGCTCTGATTTGAAACAAAATAATCATCAAAATAATTCGTAATAATCCAGATTATATAAAACAATGTTTGTTTGTTTATATATCCTTTATGGACTTTGAAATTATAGGAAATAGAGCATAGATGTCTTTAGTAATTTGCCTCAGAATTGTATGAAAATAGGTTTGGTACCAATTACGTTTTTTTTATCTCAAAAAATGAAATGACGTCATTCTAAATCCAATATAGTAGACTTGCAGACTTCGGAGTTCGCTTTGATAAGCTTTCCTACAATATGGGTATCAAATGAAAAGGTTTGCTAAGAATACCAATACGAGATAAACTCTGTTACTTTTAATACATAAAGCGATAATTAAAAAGTAAATATTATTTAACAGAAAAATCTTTTTTATTAGAACGGCTAAAAATAATAAAATAAACATTTTTTAACTAAAAAAATAAATAACTTGATAAATATGATTCATTTCAATTTTCAAACTAAATATATACAAGTAATTAAGTCTGAAGGCTTGTTTTTAAAAAAGGATTTTTTACTTTTTTATTTATAAATTTGCAGGATCGTCAGCCGAATCTGCTTGAATATTTTAAGTTAATTAAAATCAAATTTTAGGGTAACTAGATATTACGTGTTTGGGCGAGCACGCTATGTAGTTTCGCCGGGGGAAAATCAAACACATCTATTCCATTTCCAACGATACTTTCATTTAATCCAACACGATCATTTAATTTGAATTCATCGGTTCAGTGAATTTGGGAGTGCATTTGATTGGTGTATTGATTCAAATTTTTGTGCACAATACGAGTACTATTGTCTGAGCAGAGGATTTGGAAAAACTTGTAAGTTTTAGGAAATAATAAACCTAAGCATAGATTTTTTAATCCTTTTTTTTCGTGAAAAAATTATGTTTCATTGATAAAAAACTTTACAAACTAGTGCAATGATTCAATTTGTGATAGTCATAAATTCATGATAATTTTCAAGGGGAAATTAAAGAATTTAAGGATAAAAATCAACAAATCATAATATTATTCTGATCATACATTAAAATTCATATAATATTTTGATCAGCATTGAATGTATATGGGAAATATTTGACAGATTCTAGTTATGTATAAATGAAATAAAAACTAAATCATTATTTAAAAAATTGTCAGTTAATATATTTTTTCTGTGCGTTGCTACTCCCAGAAACGCCTTAGCCAGATGGAATTTTAAATAAATAAATAAAATAGACATGAGATTTGTAGTCGTAGTAGTAGTAGCATTAACTGTTGGTGTTAGTATATATAATCTGTAAACAAAACAGAATACATATATTATTTATAGTCTGTGTAATAAGTCAAAACGGTTCACACTTGACCGCTGTCTTTTCTTCCTGTCTGCTCTCTGCTTCTGTCACTTGTACCGATATACTGTGCTACGATTCTGCGAACCGTGTGTTGTAAAGTTGTAATAAATAAGTAAATCGCATTCCATCCGCTCATCATATTTATTTTTTCTGCCCTAAACCCTTCATTATGTTCGATATAATTTTGGTACCAAAACCTTTTAGAGAATTTTGAACAAAGTTGCTAAAGACATCAATGCTATCTCCATTTCAGAGTCCATAAAGGACATACAGAGAAACATTCATTTTTATATATTAAGGTTATTAAACAGATATTTTAAAGCTTATTTTCTAACTGCTATAATAGGTATTAAGAACGCTTCTATGAGAATCCCCTTAGGGAAAACAGATGGTGCGTCTGATAATAAACATTTCATAGTATTAATATACATATGTACTTGCAACAACAAAGAACTGATCGTAACGAGCTTGTCCATACCCAAAATTCACTCTATGTTTTTGGTGATAGAATTGAAATTAGCGGAGCATCCAAATCGGTTACATGACATTTCTCGGAGCTGAATGCGTGCTCTCACGAAACGCGCTTTCTCTCCAGGGGGTATAGTTGAAAATCGCTGTTTACTCCCAACTTCCCGTTTAGGTCTGGTAAAGGAATATGTGCTCTGTACCGTGGGTGTAGGGTGTGAAGTTTGTTGGTCTGTTATTGGGGTTCTAGTGGCTTTAGGGCGCGTGTGCGATGCCCCAATGACCTGGTAACGGGATGCGTTCGGGATGCCCGATCGTTGCCGATGTTAGCCGATGGTTCCCGAATGGCCCGGGAAGGTTTTTGTTTACTATTTTTCATTAATTGATTTTAACAGCGGCCCGTGTGCCAGTAAGGGATTGTAGGTGAAATGATATGAATATCTTGATGTAATTTACGCTGTATATGATTGAACTATTATTATAATTTATGTTACTGATTTTGATGTCGTAGTATGAGTACGAATGGGGAGTCCTGGGTACGATTCTCGGTGGAAATATACATTTTTGTTATATAGGCGGATCCGGCAGACGTTGCTCTATAATCCTTATTATTATAAATGTGAATGTACGTTCATTGTTAGGCTTTCGTGCAAAAATTGCCGAGTCGATTATTTTGAAACTTTGTACACATATTATTAGAGGTATTAAAAAGGACATAGGATACTCTTTATTCAAAAAAAAATTGACAAAAACATATGTAATGATTTTGATATTCAACGCGAGCGAAGTCGCGGGCAAAAGCTAGTGTGTCTTATAAGTACTCTAGTAATTTAAAATGGAGTACATTTTTCATTCAACAACAAAATTTTCTGTTTCAAATTCTAGTCACGCCACCCAAGACAGAAGACGCCATATTGCTCATATTAACGTTTTGGCGGGTTATTGAAATAATGAATTTGTAATTTTAATTTTTAAAGCAAATACATAACAGAATTAAAAATAACTTTTTGTAAGTTCTTTAGCTTCTATTAAATAATGTTAAATAGGCATCTTCTAAGTTAGCGCTTCACCATCCAAGGCCATATGTTTACCATCAGGTTTTTTTTTTTCTTATGCCGTAAGCCGG
>DWJN01001215.1:0-18860 GCA_018248895.1 Carystus phorcus
TGGAGGGGTTAGTGGCCAACCCAAGTGTTGGATGTTTTTAAACCACCCGAAGGCCTCCGACATGGCTTGACGACTGCTATTATGAGTTTATTTATAAATAAACTAACTGGGTAGTTTAAATCATCACTAGATGGGCAACTGAACTTCGCTCGGATGATAATATTTCTAATCTAATCCAAATACATTTCAAAGGCATGTATTTAAATGATCATCTATATTAATGTTTGATCCTCTATCTTTGACCATAAAATTAATGAAATCAATCGATATTTTAATTACATCAGATCACTACTTACTAGTTATCTAAATATATATAATTCAAAGGTGATTGACTGACATAGTGCACAGCCCAAACCACTGGACGGATCGGGCTGAAATTTGGTATGTAGGTAGATGTTATGACGTAGGCATCCGCTAAGAAAGGATTTTGATCAATTCTACCCCCAAGGGGTTAAAATAAGGGATGAAAGTTTATTAACACGAGCGAAGCCACGGGCAAAAGCTAGTCAACATTATAATCTATATATCTATATCTTTCGACGTCTCTTCTCCTCGTAAAAGCACCTTTCCGAAACGGTGGTAGAATCAAAATAAATGACGTGCATGAGTGTGTGGCGACCGCACTACACGTCACACGATGACGTCACACCAGACCTGAATCACGCTATCGACGTTTTCTACAACGCTTGGTATATATACAAGTTCCGCATGTTAACAGTCGGAGCTCGGCCGCTCCCAGGCAACACATCTCGCCTGGCGGGAGATCTCCCTTTGCCAAAAGTGTATTAAAATAATACCTACATGAATAAATGATTTTGAATTTGAATTTGCATCGATCAGAAACGCTGAAACATATACAAGAATTGCTCGTTTAAAGTACGGGATAAATAAAGTTGTTTACCTGCGGCCGGCCCGCTCGCCCCATCATCTGCAACACGTCGGTGATGGGCATGTCCACGTATCGCTTCTGTTTCCCGTCGAAGTACTCCGTGCCCTTGATCACCACCAGGTGCGCGGGAAAGTTGACGCCCCACGCGAGCGTCGCCGTGCAGATTAGTACCTTAACACGAATAAATAAGGTTTTTATTACAATAGCTTGTAAGGCAATCAATTATTTCCGCAGGTTTTCTTCCATTGTAGATGGGGATATAGTTTGTCTGTTAAGCCTAAATTTGACGTAAACATTGTCAAAGCCGTAAAGGTTAGCCAATATTATAAATAATCATTTCCTTCTATTCATTAATGGCCCACTACAGAGCACGGGTTTATTCTCATCATTGAGGAGGTCTAGACTCTAGAGCATACTCTATCGTGCGGATTGGTGAAGGTTAGATAGTCATAACAACCGGTAATCGTGCCCGAGACTCCTTATTTAGTAGACAGAGTCAGGTCACCTCCCATTAATTCTAAATATTAAGGCTGAACAGAACAGTGAAAAAAAACTGGGACCGACGGCTTATACCCTAGTACCCTTCGAAGCACAGATGCGCTCAAGAATCAGCACACAGATTTGCCAGCGGTGGTGGCAATCACCAATCGGCACCATCAGAATTGCCATCAACCATCCAGGTACCGACAGCGCCCGCAGTTGGTTAACTCTATTGATCGCATATTTTTCAATTCAGTTATTATGGAACCAATTCAATTTAGTTATTATTGAACCTTAGAAAGTGATTCAATTGACAAATAGCAAAAAAAAAGAAAATATTAGAAGACACTATAAGAGAATATTAGAGGATATTCCACGATCAACAACTTCTGAAACAGCTACGACTAATATATTATACTGTATACACTCGTACCTGTATTTTCTGATTAATAAACAGCTCCTCGACAGTAGTTCTGTCCTTTTCGTGCAATCCCGCGTGATGTATCCCGATACCGAAGGCGAGGGTCAGCTTGAGGTTCGACTCGCGAATATTGGACAGTATCTGTTCCATCTCCGACTCCTGCATGTGGAGCCATTGCTTAGGATTGTCTTCCGCCGCTAGGTACGCGATTAGATCGAGGGCGGTCAATCTGTTGACGACGTTTTGTTAATTTAGATTAAATGATTTGATTTGATTTGATTTACATGTATACTCTTACCCTCCTAGAATTATTTTAGTAATTCTATTTATATAAAGCTGAAGAGTTTGTTTGATTGATTGTTTGAACGGGCTAATCTGAGGAACTACTGGACCGATTTGAAAAATTCTTTTAGTGTAACATAGTCCCTTTATGGGGGAAGGCTATAGGCTATAGAACATCACGCTAACATGAATAGGAGAGGAGCAGCGATAAAAAATATTGCGAAAACGCCAAAATTTTGAGCTTTCCTTGCGTGGGCTCAGTAAACGGTGAAAGTTACTAAAAAATCATGTATTACAAAATTGTTCCCCTCTAAAAGACCTAAATAAAAGTCTGCGATAGCATATGTCTAGCTTTTAAGGTTAACCCACTATAAACCATTTTTATGGTTATAAAATAGTTCTTGAATAATAATTTATATGGCAAAACAAAGTTTGCTGGTTCATCTAGTATCTAATATATTGAGGCTAGTGTGTATAGTTTGAGATATGATTCCAGTAGAAGAATTGTTTTAATGGTGCTGACTCCCCATTGAGACTTTATTTCAATAATTTCTACTAATTATTATTCAATATGTGTGTTGATAAGATTCTGTATTTTATTATTATTATTATTAATATACTAGATGAACCAACAAACTTTGTTTTGCCATATGAATGATTATTTAAGAACTATTTTTATAACCATAAAAATGGTTATAGTGTATTTACCTTAAAAGCTAGGTATATGCTATCACGGACTTTTATTTAGATATTTTAGAGGGGAACAATTTTGTAATACATGACTTTTGAGTAACTTTCACCGTTTACTCAGCGCACGCATGTAAAGCTCAATATTTTGCCAATTTCGCAATATTTTTTATTGCTGCTCCTTTCCTATTCATCTTAACGTGATGTGCTATAGCCTATAGCCTTCCTCTATTAATGGACTATCCTACGCTGAAAGATTTTTTCAAATCGGTCCAGTAGTTCCTGAGATTAGCCCGTTCAAACAATCAATCAAACAAACAAACAAACAAACTCTTCAGCTTTATATATTAGTATAAGATCAAACCACTGCCTGCACCGCGAGCAAAGCTGTAGGCAATAGCGTTTAAATATAACTTTTTAGGTTAACGGTTTGAGTTAAAGGTAAGGTTCAAGTAAAAACAAGTAGGTGGTTATTAAATCAGTCTAAATTTGCATCTAAGTCCGTTTTCGCGTGACCAATAAACAGGCTAGCTCGCCGCCGAGTTTTGCACCTACCAAAGAATAATTATCGTTCAAATAAGGAAAATTAAGACCGCCATTACGCAGGTGTGGCAGCAATAAGTTTTTTATTCAATTATATCCATAAACAAAACCATATATTTCTAATAAACTTCCTTGTTAGTTTTAAATAGATTAAATATAATTTGCCTTGGAGTTTTTATTGGCTTGTCGTGACGGCATTACAATCTATTAATTTTATAAAAACGGTTGTAGGAAGATTTCAATAAAGGTTATTTTACATCATTTTAACGGAGTGACCTCTAACGCACCTATCTGTGGTGTATGTACGAACTGTTTTAATAAATACTTCCTAATTAATAAGATATGATAGAAAATACTAATTCAACAATACTAATTAACGTGGTTAAAATATACCTATTTGATTTCAAGCAGATAAATATGTTCTTAATTTATTATATTTTATATGACCATAACTTTTAATATCTATTTTTTATCAAGTAGGTATATTCATATCATCGCGGACATTTGATTTTTTAATTCTAAGTTACTTAAATAAAATGTTAAATATATTATTTGATATTTCTACAGTTAGGTACGTGCTTCATGATCACGGCAAAATCATTTCTGGCGAAATACATTTAAATTGTTTAGGTATATATTTTGCTTTTTACAGTTCAGTTGATAAACATTTAAATGGTATAAAATATAGTAGGGATGATGCTTGAATTGCAAGCTGTAAGCTCTCGTATTTCATGTCGTAAATAAAATAGTGCTTTCACCTGTTACTGTTAAACATGTATTTAAAAAATAACTATAGGTACGTACTTATAGATAATATACACTGCATCCAATGGTAGTATAATTACAAAGCAAGATCGCAGGTGATCAACAAAAAAACCCCAACGAACTAATTCGACGTTGCCCGCAAAACAAATTGAAAAAAAAAACAACAACAATAGTTCTCGAACGTAACGAACGCATTAATAAAAAATACTATTCTAAATTCCAACGGCCCATTAACCGGTTCCCACGGCCGCCATGTTGGTTCGTCCTCGGCCGCTATTGGTCGAGGTCGCAGTTTAGAATTAGAATGTGTAGACCCCACCATTTGGCGAGCGGTAAATTATGTAGTCGGTTTTTTGCGTTCCAAGTTCAAATAATGGTAGCAGCTGTTCGCTCAAATTGGCGCGCTGTCATCGTCCGGTAACAATGGAGTTAGAAAAAAATAGACGCCATGATTATTGGGCTCGTTCAGCCGGCCAATTAGACGTGCCCGTTAGTTTTTTTTCTAATGTTGAATTTAGAGTATGTTATGTCAAGTAGACCAAACATTGTAGATTATTATCTAAAATTTTATTTACAATTCCCAGCTTAACTAGAAGGTTAATATGAAACATGTTGATGCCAAGACTATTGGCTTTTATTTTCAATCTTGTATTATTTTTGGACTTTGATCTATGACAATATAGTGTAGTAATAAATAATATAATAGGCGTTACAAGGAATAAACAGAATTTTAAGATCTAAATAGTTTAAAGTTAAATAATAGAAGTGTCAATAATATGGAATTGCATAAATAATTTAGTTATGACTCAACATTTTTTTTCGAGTAAGTATATTAAGTATCTAATAAGTTTATATTCTCCACGAATTGTTCCAAATTAACAGACAAAACACCAGTGGTAATTCAACGTTTTTTTAAATGAACTGCCTAGTTATTTGTTTAGCAAATTTTTAAATCAAATAGGTACGTTTGAAATTTACAATTTATATTGTAATGGCTAAATAAAATGTTAATATTAATTGATTATAATAAAAATATTAAGTTTAATTTCATTTGTTATACTTAATTAAAAATGTACTTAATAAGAGGCTGACAGTGCTGACTGACAGACAGACAATTCATAGCCTGAACTAGTGTATCTAGAAACATACAGTACAGGGGTTTTTAGTATATCGTGGTGAGTATTAAGAAAGAAATTTTGAAAATTGATATCCTAAACGAATGAGATGAAAACGAATGAGAGAAATGAGAGAAACGAGATACAAATTTCGATGAATAGTATAAAAAAATCCAATTTACTACGAGTATAAACTGTTTGCAGAATACTTTTCTTCTTTATTAATTTATTGTATTTTGCCGACAAACGAACAGTCGACTCACATGATGGTAAGTGGTCAAATATCATGGACATCAGTAACACCAGGCATCACTGAAGCATTGACGGCCAAGAATGAAGAGAGAAGGAAAAAGGGACCAAAACTTTTTTTTGAGACCAGAACTTTTTTTTGAGACCATAACTTTTTTTGAGAGCAGAACTTTTGTCGATAAATAGTGATACCAGTAATTATTTGTTTCAAAACGTTTTAGTATCAGGACTTTTTTGTTATAATGTTAGTTTGTTTATCAATCAATTAATTGAACTTTAGTTAGTATAATTCCTACCTTCTTCTATGTATTCTTTTAATATCCTCTACCCAAAGGCTGCCTGGAAGAAATAGCTATCTTAGCGATAAGGCCACCCTTTGTATACTATACTTTTCTATATTCTACTGTACATGATTTTATTTGGTAATAAACATGATTTTATTGTGTAATAAAGAATATTTGTATTTATATAATTTTTTTTTATAAAAATTACAAATTGTTACATTATAATAAAAGTATCGATAAAATTTATATGTTACAAGATATTATTATTGAATACATTAATCTTTTAATACCTGGTGGCATATTCCATGAATTAATGAAACCTATATAGGTACCTAATTCAGAATTACAAATTCATACGTGAAAATTTGAATTGCAAAAAATGAATACGTTTTAAAATGGGCAGGCAAGGAGGTACCTCCTCAGATGTTCGCTTTTGTATGCAAATGTCTTGTTTCGTATGATCCCGGCCTTGCTTTGATTTCCTGTTTTTAAAATTTTAAATGAATGAAGCGGATTGTTGAATAAAACACTTCTTAAACCCCTTCGGCCTTATTGCAAAACGTGGACTAGCAAAGTACCGGTTTAAACTTCTATTAGACCAAGTAAAATAAACCTTGGCCTAAAGTATAGTATGAAAGATAAGCCTATACTTGAGAGTCGTGGTTTAGACCTTATTTTGTAATAAGGCGGCTAGAGTTTAATACCGTGTGCTTTGACCAATTATATAAATACAAATAACTTTATTTGCGAGTATAGATATTACAGGTCTTATAATAATGTGCTGTATGTTCGACCCTGCTTTGGTATACAAATATTAGGCAAAATTCTCGTGTCATAATGCTACCTACTTACCTACTATACCTACTCCTTCGAAACGGCTTGACCGATTTTTATGAAATTTTATATGCATGTTTAGTACATAGAAGTTTGAGAATCGGCTACTATCTATTTTTCATACATATTTTCATACTTGATAGTAATGAGGGTTGTCCACCCCAGACATTATTTTTATATCCTTGGTCATTTTTTATGATTACTTTTTTATAATCTGGAAATAAAAAATAAATACAAGCCTAAATTTTCACCCTTCTATCACTAACCCCTATTTTTAAATAGTAATTTTTTCTACGCTAAAAATTCCCTAGAAATAATTTATATCTACGGCAAAATAACGCCGGGTCAGCTAGTTAAAATATAGAATTTGTAACTAAGGTGGTAAATGTGAAATAAGGAGTCATCGTGTGTTTATTTGTGGTGTAATTGTTGTGTACATTAAACCAAATATTTTATATTTATAATCCAAAATTTGTCAAGAACGAAACACAAACACCAACAAATATTATATTAATGTGAAGCAGAATAGTTCTAAAGTGACAAGTTAACAGATGCAAGATTTTAAACAACTTATTCCGTCAATAACATATATTTTTTTATTTTTTTTAACATCTTATGCCGTTTTTCTTATATTCTTTGACAGCCAGGATTAGCATGCTTATTAGACCTCCTTTTATTTTTTTTCAATTAAATATTTTGTAATGTTAGTCTGATAATATGGAGGGGTATTTATCAATAATAAATAATCTAATGATTCATCTATTGCTTTGTAAATATTTACTGTTAAAATATTTTCCCGCCCTTTTCGAAAGCTTTAGTTTTTTGATTAAAGTTTATACTTGTAGTAACAAATAAACACTTGTTACTTTTATGGTCATAATTTAAATTAAGAATTACGAAATAAAAATTAGAATATTCCTAATAATGTATAGAAGCCAACAAAAAAATTAATACAATGTTTTATAAAGAGCAACATAACAATTAATGAACTCTTAATTTTACCGGATTACAATGATGTCAAGGATTGCCAGAAGAATTTATTTTTATATCTATTATTACGACTTTAGTTGAATTTGCACCTGTAACGTTAAATAACATGAGCAATACTTTTTTATATAGGTACTTAGGTAATTGCTCTTTGTAATTCACGTTAAGCGGCATATTTTTAATATTGTTTATGTTTATCAATAAGTGAATTGAATAAGACACATTAAACCGTATAATTTATTCAGTTAGATTTTATGTTCTGCAAGAGAATATTACAATGATTTTTGAAACAATATTGTGTATGGATATTGTAGTATTTTCCTCTACAAGGAAGATATATTTAGCCGGCAGGTATTGACGTGCTAAACAATCCGTTAGTTAATATTCAAGGTGGACTCGATTAGCGAAACGACAAGGCGAGGCTGTGCCGGTGGCCGCCATTTTGATACTTTAACTGTTTACTATTTTTAGGTTAGAATTTAAATTCCCGCCAATTAAAAATATCCGCCATTTTGTTTATATGAAGTCTGTGTACAAAAATGGTATTAAAAATACAAGACAAGGGAATATGTAGAGATGTTATTACACATTTTAATTGATGTTGGTTGAAAATAGACACACAATTCTTATGTATTAAATAATAATACCTTTGTAGATAAAAAAATTGTAAGTGAAGATAGGTTTCGTTGTTTGTAACTTTATTACATATTTAATTTGTAAGTATTTTGCACGTACAGTAAAGCCGATTAGGAATGCTACTTTGATTTTAAAGATGAATAAACTATGAGTTTGAAAGGATCAAGGTAATCTAGATTGGGTGCTTATAGATATAAAAATAAATTATTTATAATCTCTTATAGACATTAGGTATCTGTTTTTGCTACTAGTTAACATCTCATAAATATTATTATTACTTCAGGGTTTCTTTAAATGCTGATTAAGTTTTAAGAATAAAGTGGTGAAAAAAAACAATATAATTAAAAAGAAAAAGTTAGAATTTTTGTATCATATTAATATTTATTGAATACTTACCTATAGGTATAGTAAAGCGTAAATTTGTATATTTTAGTGTGTTATATTTAAATTGCCATTGTAAAGAAGATAGGTACGTAGGTATAGCATCGTCGCTATTTTTATTTGTCTGTCTTTTATTCTCATTATATGTTTTACACATTATGATGCGGTTTACACCAACATTACAATTGTTTTTAAAATATTTTTTATTATACCGTTCAATTTGTTTGTTTTGATCAATTCAAATAGTAAATATCCATTATTCTATCTTAAATAAACCTTTGATATGAATTATAAATTGCACACAAATGGCGCACCTATTAAATAAGTATAAATTTATGAATTTCTATTTTTTTAATGATTTAAATAATTTTATTATTCTTGACGATTATGTACTGACTAATGATGCAGTTTGTCATAATCAGGCTGTAGAATAATTAATATCCTTAATTCAAATTTAACTATTATTGTCTTTGCTCAATGTATTTAAGAATACCATAATAACTATATTAAGTACCTACCTTAAATAGTTTATACTGATTTGAACCTTATAAATACGCTAACAAAAACATTAAATCTTTTATAAAAAAGTAATCTATCTTTTTGCTTTAACTTAACAAGCAAACACGAAGAAAGTATAATGTCTACGCTTAACAGATACTTGTGTATGGTATGTTTTGAGGTCCCTGAAACATAATACAGATAGTCTAGACTTTTTTCTGATTTCTTTGTTTACAAATGCATAGTAGGTACCTTTTTGAAAAGGTCGATGAGACGTAAAAAAATACGGTAAAATTAATACGCATTAAAAATCCCAGTAAAACATGAACTGTATAAAAACAAATAAATGTTAGAAAAAAAATATGACAACAACAAATGGTTTTAAATTTTTTGTGACAATATTGTTGATAGATTGACGTGTACGTGGGCACTAAAACCCAGCGTTGCGGAACAATATCGTACAGAGATTCTGTTATTTTTTACCTGTGCTCCAATAGAACGAAATTAAAAGCCAATAAGTTGCAATCAAAACGCCACTATTTCTAACTAACCATGAAATCGCCTCATGTTTTGTTCGCTTCCATTTCACACTTATAACACAAAAAACAATGCACTCCCGCCGTCAGCTTTCATTACATCGCCACTCGAACGAATGAAAAACTAACACGTACAAAATTTCCCGAATGCCGTTTCCCGAACGAAATTTGTAACGTCAAAAGCGCTCGTTCATTTTTTCTTTTTTTACGACCGTCAATGATTAGTAAAGGCGTTCGTATACTGCGGCTACTGCCCCACGTGCTCCGGCGAGGGGTGGGCCTTGCACGTGAATTTTCCGAGGTTTCCACCCTCCGGACCGCCCCTATAGGCTTTTCTGTCCAGCCTATGTTGTTTAAGCGATCGGCTATAAACTGCCGTGGAGTTGATTTCAACACTATTTACTTAACTTTGCAATTAAAAAGCTTTGTTGTACAATTGTGTCGTATTATTTTAGAGCACGGAACGTTTCAATAACGAGAAATATGTTAAAAAGAACAACAAAAAGCCAGGCCACTTTGTACTCATTTCGAGAAAAGAAAAAACACGCCTTACAAAACCGGATACGAAGTTGGTAGCATTGAAAAAAAAAACTAATTATTCGAGCAGTATGTGTTTCAGAGCAAAAAACAGCATCCAATTATTTTTGCTATACAATAGAGAGTCTTTTAAGAAATATCTCAAAAAGGTCTTTTTATTGCGTTCTCCCAGTAGAAATGTTTTAATTTTAGTCATAATAGCCACAGATACTAACGAGACCGTTTCGACGATGGAGCGGTGTTTTGGTAGATAAGGAATCGCATAAAAGTGTGTTGTATTTTGTTTAATATATTCACTTATCATAAAATCGTTATCGGTTTAAATTGCTAGTGCACTTTTTACAAATTGTTGAATAATATACTTACATGTCTTTTACTGTATGAAATAATAAATATAACACAATAGATACACATTTTTATGTCTTTGTTATTTAATAAATACCTAACAAGTACTTTGACAATATGCCATGGTACTTAATATATTAAACTTATTAAAATTTCAACAAGTGTATGAAATGCATTTCAAGTACAATTAAATCTTTGTAAAAAATATAAATCCAGTTTAATACAAAACTTTGTAAATTTGTATTGTTTTAGCAAAAAGAGTACACTTACGTTGTACTACGCTTTTGAGGGTAAAACGAAAAACAATTAAAACATTACACAGAGAAAACCATCAGAGAGTGGAGTTGCGGGAAATAACTAGTCGCGTAATAGGCTTGAGCGGTGTTTATTTAACAATACAAGCGGACATTTTACAATGGAACTTCAAAAAGCGCAATTAGGCACAATCGCCACTCCGTGCCTTTCTCTATCCAACCACTGCCTACTTTTCATGCTCTACGCCTACACGCTTACTATTTCAGTAGAAGCCGAGCGTCAAAGTAAAACTCAACTTTAACAGCCGAACTATAAAGCAGAGATTCACATGCACCCACCCCGCACGCACCCCGTCTCTTTCCCGCGTATTAATCAAAATACGAGTTTTCTACTTTGACGTGGAATCGTAGCAAATGGATAAGGCATTGTTTCATAAATTGAAACTATGGTTGTCGAGCGACCAGCGGGGAATGAACCCTCGCATTTCCATCCCTTCAACGAAACGCGTAGCGCTCAAACATTCGTATGACATCGCGGGGGTCTATCTATGTGGTCTCTAAGGCCTGGTTTAGACAAGGTACATAATTGCTATTGTAAGCTAAAGGGTTTACAATAAACTGCAATTATGGTAGACAATGATTAGAAATGTTGATACGGATGCAACGAAGCCATTAATTACAGGCTTTTCAATATTTCATCATGAGTGAGCATTATTATTTGCCCCCGTAGCGACATCTACCACATTTAAATACCGGAGCTCGATATTGCTTATGACAATTGCGCGGAATTTGCTATAAACATTTTGCTTTGTCGACTTGCGTACGGTTTCAGCCTTTCAGGTAGGATTTACACAAAGTAAACACCATTCTAGCATATATTTAAAAACCGCTTTAAAATTAAAAATTGATATATTATATTAAATGTTGAGAGTAACTTTAGGACAAAATTTTTAACTATAAACAAGATCTAATGAATAATTAATGATCATTAGTCATTGCTTATAGAAGTAAATTATAAAACTATTGTCTCTAATAACAACAATTAAAAACGAATTCAATTACATTAACGTTCAAAAGATCGCGTGTCGAATCTTTTGAATAGCGAAGTTTTTTTTTAATTGCTCCAATTTAATTTTTAATTCCCGATTAATTTATTCGTGTGTACGCACCTTTACAACTCATTCCATTATTACTGTGCATGCACAAAATAAAACAGTAATAAAAACTCACAATGAACTTTTTAAAAAATGAATATGAATTTTTCATACGCTTTTTTATCTGTTGCCGCGTCAACAAAATATGTACACGCTGCAACTGCCAGTATTTTAGGCTACAAACAAAGTTTTTAATTAATGCTTCTGTGTTCTCTACATAGGATATTTTAAATAAACAATCATATGTATTTCACCAACAAAGAATATGCGAATATTAAAAACGTAGGTCTACGTTAGTTATTTAAATTTCGAATAAATGTTTCAAAGTATAGTGTAGTTTAATGTGAACACAGAGTAGATAGAGTATTAATAATAACACTAGTAATTGCCCCGGACAAGCTTCTAAAAACCTTTTTTATTACTCACACTCAAAAATATGTTTACATCGTATTCTGTATATTGACATATTGTTTTATTCCTTAACCTATTTAAATAACTCTAAATATAAGTAAACACCTCATCAAAATCGATTAAGCTCTTTCTGAGGTTAGTGAATAGCGTCTAGAAAAACAGACAACAATTCTAAAAATCACTGTTGTGGCATCTTTTTCGTCTACCCTTAATAATATTTGTAGTTTATTTAAATATCTTCTATGCACCGACACACATTGACAGGTAACAATCTAAATATATATAACTCAAACTAACAGACTGACATAGTGATCTATCAACGTATAGCATCAAACCATTGGACAAATCGGGCTGAAATTTGGCCGCAGGTAGATGTTATGACGTAGGCATCAGCTAAGAAAGAATTTTGATTAATTCTACCCCCAAGGGGATAAAATAGGGGATGAAAGTTTCTTAATGCGAGCGAAGCCGCGGGCAAAAGTTCGTTTTGTTATATAGTAAGCTTTATCGATATAAAGTTCAAAGCACAAGGGGCAGCTAGTGCTGTTATTAACTGAACTAAAGTTTCATCAATATCGGTTTCCTTAGTAAGAATGCATCATGTTTCAAAGTAATTAATTAATTTAATAACAGTGATAATACGATATTGTGATAATTTAACAGCATAGAGGGCGTCACTGAACTCTTCCTAAATGGTTAAACCTATTTTGATCATTTTTGATAAATGGTTTTGAGAATGATTTAGATTCACGATTCAATTTGATAGAAATGTTTTTATGTGCTGCAAGATAATATATTCCGGGTTAGCTAGCAATAATACATTTATTTATTTTGCATTTATTTAAAACTAAGGTATTATGAATTCATTAAATTTCTTCAAAATAATTTGGTCTATTATCCGTAAAACTTCCTTAGAGATTTTATCACGAAATCCGCTTTGAATTCGATTTCTCAAATAACATAACTACATTATTCCTATAAATTGTGATAAATTCGTTATGTGAAGAGCCAATCCATTAATTATTTTATAAAACGTTCCCTCGTACTAATTTATTCATGAAACAATAAACTACTTTCGCTTAAAAGCTTCAATAGATAAAAAAATCCGAATGAAAAATATAAGTTTTTTACATAATTACAATTGATACGTTTTTAAACAAATACTACCACTACTAATGTGGTTCATAGGCGTAAAGTTTTTTTGCCACAATCCAACGATGTGTGGGAAAGCACGACAATGGCCTCCCAGTTCATGTTCACAGAGTAAAAACTCGGCCCAAATGATTTGTAAATGGCAAATTGTATTACTCTACAACACAATGGTACAGAGTAATTGATGCCGGTTTACTGTTGTTTCTGAAAACTTTTTTTATGTCGATATTAAAAAAATGTTTAACTTTTTTTTTAATAAACGTTCTGTTTTTTAATCTGTAACAAAGTGTAATGAACTTGTTCGATAACTAATTCTCAGTTATTTTTTTAATATTTATGTCAGCTTTCTATATCAAGCGCGAAGTTTAAAAAGGGACTTTTAGGAAATTGATCTGTGAAATGCTTAACGATTAAATTAATTTACATAAGTTATTATCAACTTGAAAAAAGTTATTTATCGTAACCGCAAAAAAATAACCGTTCACCTTTTTACGTAAAAGACCAATGAACGAGCTGATGGTAAGATTAATGTAAGGATAATATAAATACATGTATGTATTGTAATGTATATTTATTAATATATAGTTTTGTATTATAATATACATATATTACAAACAAGTGCACGCTAATTAAAATCTTCACTACCTTTCCATTCCAAGGTCTACTGGAAGAGATTTCTTGTAGAAATAAGCAGAGCTTACGTACATCATTTCCAAAATATTTTCTATACAAACTGTAAACGTGTACATTAATTATTAAATAAATAAAAGATAACGAAAAAGAAGAAAGAAACTCCCATGTCATACCTTGGCAATAAAATTTCCAATGGGTTATGACAAATTTCAATACAAGATTCCTGTAAGGCTTCATTCATTCTTCAAACCATCTTCTCATACACCCTGCTGTTTAATATGAAAGATAAGCTATTTCCAAAGATCAATTTGAACCTTCTTAATCCTGTTCTTAATTGTTTAAGAATAAGACCTCTACAAAATGGCTCAACAATTTCGTTTTCTAATATAAATTACCAATGTTTTCTTTAGAGTTGAAAATCAGTCATAATATCATAAAGTATCTTTGAAAGTATAAAATCAAGTAGCAAAGTATAAAGTAAAAAGTATAATTGCTTAGTACCATCCTTATTAGTAAAAATATAAGTTTGTTACGCTTTCACGTCAATACTACTCAATCGATTATTATAAAACTTTGTACACAAATTCTTGGAGGTATTAAAAGGACAAAGGATACTTTTTATTTAAACATATATGTAACGATCTTTGATATTACTAAGGGCTTAAACGCGAGCTAAGCCGTGGCAAAGCTAGTATTAAATAAAGAAAATAAAAAACACTAAAGCTCGTAAATAGCTTCTCAACAAAAAAAAAAAATCTGAACAGTTTTTCTTTGCCCTATAAACAGCTATATATTCGTATACGTTATGTTTGTTTGAAACAAAACGCCAATTAGTAAAAATATGGTAATGTAACCTTTGGTTAGCCGTTGTAGCCAGTAACAGTCTATTGTTACATCGAAAGGGCAAGGCTAAATTGATGGCTCCAGGAATTCAATGACGTATCACTTGCCTTGTAAACTAACAGCGTTGAATAATAAACCGGTGTCAATTTTCAAAGTTATTATCATCTTATATCACACACACTAAACATTTTAGAGGTACTCACGATTATTGTACTTTATTAAATCGTCTAAATATGTTAAATGCAAACAGGTACTCACGAGTAGGTAATATATTTTACTTAAATCATCTCGATCACTGAACATTTTAAATGTAAACGGGTACTCACGATTATTGTATTTTATACCAATATTTCGACCCGATAGTTCCATGGATCGTGATGATATCGCGAACCTACGTAGAGCCGTACGTAACATAAGTTACATAAGTACGTTGCAAGAACAGATTCGTTGCTCGAAATAAAAAGTAAAAGTTATTATTATATTTTAATATTCGTCTTTATAATAAAATAGTAGTGGCCGCCCGCGACTTCGTCCGCGTGTAAGTCATTTTCCCGTGGGAATGGGAAGTTTTCCCGCGGTAAACAGAGTACCCTGTGTTATTTTGATGATACTGTTAAGTTTCATCCAAATCTGTCCAGTAGTTTTTTCGTGAAAGAGTAAGAAACATTCTCACAAACTTTCGCATTTATAATATTAGTATAGGATGTAATATTATGTGCGAATATCGAAGTATTTAAGTCGATGTGTATTTATGCGCGATTTTATTATAATGAAAGTCCATTTATAGAGGAAGGCTTTAGGCTATATAACATTATGCTAAGATAAATAGGAGAGGAGCAGCAATAAAAAAATATTGCGAAAACGCAAAACTTAGAGCTTTCCTTGCGTGCGCTAAGTAAACGGTGAAAATTACTCAAAAATAATGTATTACAATATTGTTCCTCTCTAAAAGTTCTAAACAAAAGTCCGCGACAGCATATGTCTAGCTTTTCAGGTTAACACGCTATAACCATTTTTATGGTTATTATAAAATAGTTTTAAAATAATAATTTATATGACAAAACAACGTTTGCTGGTTCATCTAGTAATGTATGTATATGGCAAAACCACGTTTGCTGGGGTCAGCTAGTCTAAAATAAAAATATGAATCGTTAAAGTAAGTGCATGCGCGTATTGAATTCTAACACAATACTTCATGTCCTAGTCATTAGTTGAAGAATCATTGCTAAAGATCAAGGTTGCTGGTCATTTCCTATCATCGGAATTCAGCAAGAACCGATGACGAACATAATACTTGTAATGTAATAAAAAATAAGATGAACGCAAGCTGCATGTTTGTACTCTTATTCGTTTAGTAACGACATTTTAATAACCTTATTATACCTATTTTATATAATGTAAATAGACTAAATAAGTAAATGAGCCACGTCATCGTAAATGATGGCTGGTACGTATAGATGGTAACTGGTGGTGAATTCTGAATGGTAAGAATACGAACTAGGTAATTAAATTTTTCCTTCAGTAGAATCTCTTTCTCCAAGACTACAAATTAATAAATAAATGTTACGAATTTTATGATTTTTTTTCTAAAGTAAATATATAAGAATAGGTTATATTGCATAATTTGAATATCATTGTATATTTTTTGCCAATTTTTTCTATATTTGGGATGAAAAATACTTCACCTTTCCATATTTTAAATTGGGATTTTAGTATTTTTGAATGAACAATATTCAAGTGATTACCTGCTCTTCGTGGTTCACACAACGAAATAATTTATGTTGTTGATATAAAATAAATTGTAAAACAAAATTTTCTGGGTTTGCAACATACACCATAAACTCCTTTTTTAAATTAACGAACATTTCCCGAAAATTTGCATTAAGATCTTTATGCTACTAAATATAAAGTATATATTAGTACGTACCGTGGGACCGCCGGTCGCTCGTTCTCCCTCGCTCTTCTCTCCATCAACGCAGAAGTAGCACTTGTCTGCCGGCTTCCAGTCCGTCGGCTCCTCCACTTCCAGCTTGGGCTGTGTGGCGGGCCGCTTGATCAGGGTCTCGAGTATCGTCTCCTTCTTCTCTGGCGACCTGGCGGCTTCCTCCGGCGCGTTGATCTCCTCGATGGTCTTGATCTTCAACGCGGGCGGAGGGTCCGTGGAAGGCATCGACTCGTCTCCGCTCGAGGCCTCTCCCTCGCTTCGCCTGGGTATTAACGCGTCCTGGTATAGTTTCCATTTCCTTCGACCCATCAACTCCTCCGCCACCCGTTCTAGACCTGGAATTAGGAGATTGGTCGATTAGTCGTCGTGATTTTTCAATGATCTATTGGCACTATGCACTCCACGCTTTTTTACATTGGCATTTATTTAATCAAAATACCCTTAATTCAATATTATTAAACTTTTCTATAATATTTTTAAATTAAATTTATTTACAAATTTATTTACCTACAACTTTTCTGTGTTTTTTATTTCTGTAATTCTTATTTTTCTTTGACAAAGCGATAGTGGTGTAATCTTATGTATGCCTGCATAATGGAAGGAACCAGTAAAAAGGAATAAAATAATTACTTTAAATAAAAAAATAAAGCCACCTTCAAAAACAATAAAAAAAAATGTTTAGGATGTCGGTACTAGTTTCTTAAATTTCTTTAGTTTCTTAAACCAAGGCAAGGGACCTACTTCCTTAACAGTTTCCTTTATAAAATTAATTTATTCTTTTTGAGGGCGGTTTCACTTTTTGGTTTAAAGTTTTTTATTGTAAATGGTATATCAGCCTGTGGTTGAGAAAAAAAAAATTGAATTTATTTGTAAAATATGTATGGGATACCTGTTTGGAATAGGTCTTGGCACAATCGTTAATTTTATTAATACCTATTGTTGGAGCAATGATATTTTTCATATGTAAAAGTAATTTAATAACAAGTAGGTATAAGAAGTATAGATACCCTAGATGGCGTTGTGTTATAGCGTTCCTAAATAACAAATTGAAATAATCTATACCAATATAAAACTGAAAAGGTTTTTTGTTTGGTTGGACGCACTAATCTCAGAAACTAGTCCGAATTAAAAAATTATATTTGTGTTGGCTAGTCCATTTACCGAAGAAGGCTATAGGCTGTATAACATAACGCTTCGACCGATAGCAGCTTAGCATTGATGAGAAATGTTACACAGGGACAAATGTTCCAAGATGAAGTTTATCGGCTACTAGTACGATAATAATACAGATGGTTTATATCAACAAATCCACAAATATCCTCCATAAAATCTCGGAGCATTCACAATTATCATAATTTGGGATTACGAATGATATTCTACGAACAATTTTGATTTACAGAAAGCTAATTAAACGCATTAGTTACTTAACCGCTAATTTACCGTAATTTAAGTGAAAAACGTGTTTCACTTAAATTTCAACCAAGCTGTTTTATGACCGGTTTTCTTATCCGAATGAAAGTAACGGTATTATCTATTTAATAATTAAATAAAGTAGTAACTTTCATTCAGCCGGAGCAGTATTGTCAATAAAATAATAATAACTAATAAAATCCCGCCATCATAATTATAGTATAAAAGCGCAACTTTCGCTTTACAAAAATGTCGACGAACCTGATACGATTGAATTTATTGTTGTTTTCGTCTGTCAGTTCTAATTATCGAATAATTACTCTGTGTATTTATTACGTAGATAACCACGTGAATGGATGCTGTATTGTTTTGATTGACTACTTTGAAAAATTACAAATTATTTTTTTCTATATTTTATATGAACGTATATTTGCAACTAGATGAACCAGCAAACGTTGTTTTGCCACAAAAATGGTTATAGTGTGTTAACCTTAAAAGCTAGACATATGCTGTCGCGGACTTTTATTTAGATCTTTTAGTGGGGAACAATTTTGTAATACATGATTTTTGAGTAACTTTCACCGTTTAC
>DWJN01001216.1:0-18856 GCA_018248895.1 Carystus phorcus
TATAGGCTATAGAACATCACGCTAAGATGAATAGGAGAGGAGCAGCAATAAAAACTATTGCGAAAACGGCAAAATTTCGAGCTTTCCATGCGTGCGCTGAGTAAACGGTGCAAGTTACTCAAAAATCATTTATTACAAAATTGTTTCCCTCTAAAAGGTCTAAATAAAAGTCTGCGATAGCATATGTCTAGCTTTTAAGGTTAATACACTATAACCATTTTATGGCAAAACAACGTTTGCTGGTTCATCTAGTATCTTAATATGTATATATAAAGTACGTGTCGCGATGGACTTCGCGATGGACTCCTAAACTACTTAACCGTGTCCAGTTTGATCCAACTTGAAAGATGAGATATCTTATATAAGATAGGATAGGATAGCAATTGTTTATATTCGCAATATTATTTTATTGCAATTTATTTGTTTAATATCTTACAAAGGATTAGTTCCATAAGAATTTAACAGATGCCGGTGTAAGGTATTTAGTTACAGCAACGCCTAGCCAGGTCTGCTAGTCATATTTTTAACAAAAATAGAACTCTAATAAATCTAAGATATTTTGTTCTTTCCCTAATAGAAATGTCCATGTGTGTATGTATGTATATATGTATGTATAGAAATTCAAGTTAGGACGTAAATAAATGGGTTTGATGCCACTTGAAGATAAATTTTTATTCAAATTCAAAGTCATTTATTCATGTATCAATATACTGCACGTTTTATTTTTTGATTCCATCGTTTCGAAAAGGGTGTTTTTAAATCGAGTAGAAAATGACGAAAGAAATACGTCAGCACATCTTTTAAACTAATAAATGAACTAGTACACATATACAATTTCAAACCTTTGCGGAGCAGGATATCGCATTAGTATTTGCAGGCGTCCTGATCAATTATATATTCATCTATATTGTAGCAACTTTTACCTACAAGCCGTGCTTTTACATGTAGCTTAAATGATATCGACGGGAGAAAACAAGAAGGACGTAATTCGTACCTTTGGTGAATATACACTTTTGACCCTATATTGTTTGTAATAGCGTATAAAATGTTTCTTCACTAAAGGTGAGTTACGACTTTATCATTTTCTCTCGTCGATATACTCTTAATAAATATCTCTGTCTCTCAATATACTCTCATAGTCCCACATTAATAGTCCCTGTGTCATGGGTGCCATAGATAACGCACAAAGACTCGCCGATATCAAGAACAAATAAACTTAATATTAAAATTTATTCACCGCTGGGTATTGAACCGAGGACCGTTCAAACGGCGATCCGGTAACGATAGTACGCTGCGAATCGTCAAAAATTTTGTTGAGAAATTTTAATATTACTGACTTGTTATGCTTTAAGGTTTTTTTCTAATGACTTTTAAGCGTAGATAGTATTGTAACGTCACAATGCTATTGATAGTTATGCGTCGTAAACTGTGACTCATCTACCCATGTGACAAAATGTCCTACCTGTCTTGCAATCCTTCTAATTCCTCGTCTTGTTCTCTAAGAGTGGAGTCCAAGTCCAGGTAGGGGCCGTAGTCACCATCTTTGAACACCTGGAGTGTAGCATCGTCCAGCTGAAAATGAACACATCCATATTACATTTGATAAAAGATATTCAAATAAATCTTAATTTAAATCTTCGTGCTTGTAATTTATACCTCAAAATGTCATCGCTAAAAATCATAAACGTTTGATGCCGTATTAAAACCAGTCATCATAATTGACATAATAAGATTTATAATGAAAATTATGGCAAAATTTAAGTATTTGCGAAATTTCCGAGTGTACAAAATAAATTTTAGAACACAGTTTTATAGTTCTTCACAGTTGTGTTTAGTAATATTTCTATTTATGAAAGATAGAGCGTAACGCCATCTGGTATTAATCGTGTTAATTACAACTCTGCAACATGTTCTTTGTGCGGAGTGAAAATTGCATTGTCACGAAATAATAATAGGTGGCACTGTAGTTGCATAATGTTGCTAAATTTTCTTAGATATTAATTTGTTAATCAATCAAGGGATAAGTATTTATATTATAATAGGTACCTGAAAAGATTTTTAAACATCTCTTTCAAATCTCAGAAATTCAGTTGACTTTACTTATTTTGTTTTACGAGGAAATACTAATAAAGTAAAATAATAAAGTATTTTATAATAAAACACTGCCTGGTTTTGACAAAGAATTGTTTCTGTGGTCTAATATTAATCCGTGATCAATTAATACAAATATCATTAATCTCTTGTGCTCCTAAATATTTAACTTGTTTTTTTACGATGATACGAATGTATGCCACAAAAACAAATATAACCTAACTAACGAAAATAATCGAGTTTCACAGAGGGATCATTTTCACACCTCGGCTATTATCCCGAGCATCAGTGTCGAGGCACCTTTGGAGAAAGCTGGCTACACGCCAAGCCTGGAAATGAGACCACACTTGAAATAGCCCTGTGTACCCCAACCCTTGGTAAACTGGAAAATGTGGCGTTACTTTAAACAATTTGGTATAATGAGTGAATCTATACTTAACTACAGCTTGATTTATTTTTTATTGTATTTTATTACGCTATTAGTTTAACGTTCGTTGCGGATGATGGTCTTTCTAGGTCTGACCAATCTTATATAGGAATTCGACAAACTCATTTTATAATAATCGATACTTTGGCATTTTCAAAGTAGGCTTCGTTTGTTTATTGAAGTATCACATATTTTGTATGTTAATATGTCATAAGCTAATGCTTGATTATCGCCCTACCGTTTTCCATCAGCATTTAGACGTTAAAGTGTTTTCACTACTTTTGGAATTTACAATTGCCAATTCATTAATGGCCCACCATATGGTACGCGTTTCTTATCATTACTGAGGAGCTTATGTATTATATTGCTTTAAAGGAAGTTATTATTTCACTATTAATTTATAAAATAATTCCAAGGCAGCCTTATCAAAATATTAGCGTACTGTATTTTTTCTTTCAGCATTACCACATGTACTAAACTTACTAAAGTGTGGTAAAACATAAACTGACCTTGCGTGTGTCGATTCATGTACAGATGAGCGTGGGCAGCACACTTGTATTCATTCGTAAGGTGAATAAAGCAAGGAAACAATTCGAAAATAGAATGGATGAGCCATGGACTGCTCCAAAAATTTGGACACAGAGGTGTGAACGATACGTAAATGTCTATACAATATCCCGTCGACTCATATGCTATTGTTGAACTCGTAAACAGAATCGTAGAATTCGTAGTTTCATATTTATTTCATTCTGGCTAAGAGAAAACGATTGCTTTTTAACTGACTTCAAAAAAAGGAGGAGGTACTCAAGCCGTTTGTATTTTTTTAACTGACTTCAAAAAAGGAAGAGATTCTCAATAATATTTTTATGTATGTAGGTCAATAACTTTTTATTGGGTGTACCAATTTGGATGATTGTTTTTTTACCCAAAAGCTAGTGTTTCTCATGTGATCCCTTATTAAATTGTGCGACATCGACAAGTAGTTTTTGAGTTATCCCAGATAATGCACATTTACTTGATGCGTATCACTTCGGACCGTTGTTTTCTTTTGTTAAACAGTTTTAACCTTAAAATTAGTTTATTGTTATTATAGGCGCTTTAATACCATCAAAACAAAAGGTTTCGCTAATATGTCGTCGGCCAACAAAGAAGAAAAGAAGACTACATCCCTTTTCATCTAAGTTTGTAAAACTTGTTTTTCTTTTTAAATAATTATTTATATAGTAAACCATTTTGTATCTCGTATAGAGAATAGTGCAGGATCTGAGGTATTCTTGAATTTAACTGATTAATCAACGTACAAATTAGTATTTTCTTCTTTCAATAATAATATTTTGCTCGAGTTTCGCTCAGTAGGAAAACAATGATATTAATAGACATGTTTCTAAACTTCACCTTCTTTGTAATTATCAAAAGTACTTAATTTGTTCTATAATATAATATAACCAGCTCCGTGTGTCATGCACTTATCTTATCAATTGATTTGTTGGACAAATGAAATAATGTTAACCCAGCCATCATTGGTTAGTTAGTTAGAAGCAAGAAAATCTGATATCTATCAACCATTTTGCTCAAGAAAATATATTGCCTCAATCGATTACCTCATCGACTGCAATTTACACAATGACAGATACGAGTAATAATTATCTCTGTACACTAATATTGTATGCAGATAGGTATGTTTTGTACGTTTAAACGAGAGTGCTAATCTTCGAAAGATCCAGCCAGATTCAATATTTTATTCACTTAAATAAATAGAGTGAATAGTTTTTACTAAGCTAATGCCCCGATCTTGGACTTCTTCTTCTTTGGAGATTAAAAAAAAAGATAAAAAAATAAGTCTTCAAATTTCTTATGGGATTGGAGTCAACAATTAATTTGTGTTGTATAAAAAACATGTTGAAAATAAAACGGTTGTTTGGGAAATGCTCAATGCCTGAGATGAGAGACTAATAGTCAAGCGTGAACCTGTTCCATGGTGAAAACTGTCTATAGAAAAGTTATAGAACGTATTAAGAGCTGTAAAAAAGTCCCCGACTGCGTAAGTACCGTGAGGAAAAAATAAACCTTACCACTTATGTTAAATACGTAATTCTGTAGTTCTGTAGACAAGTATCGTGTTTCGATATGGCTTGATAAAATAGATAAGTGAATACCAATAATTGTTATGTCAGTTACTTTTTCCAACGGACTGCTATCCATAAGTCGTTTTAGTTAATATAAACTTGGTTGCATCATAAAGTGGAGATTTCAATGAACAAAATGCCCCCCCGTTTTTCTTAAACTGAAATATTTTAACTTGGGCATTTTCCATTGAAATTTAGGCTGGTTTTTCGAAATAATATAAGGTAAAAGGGTATTCTTTTTATCAAAAGAATTACAGTGACTTTAAGATATAATAATATGAAGGTAAGTTTAATTGCGAAATTTCGTAATTGTATGCGAAAAAATTAATTACAAAAATGTTGTTTTTTTTTTGGATTTCATGCCTGTATTTTAAGTTTATGTTAAAAGTGCAAATACATAACCTACAACTTGCGATAAAAAAAAAAACGATAGGAAATCGCGAAACTATTTTTTTTACAGCCAAAGCCGTCGTCGCACATAGCGACTTGACGACAGACGAACTCACGGAAAGTCAAAACGAGTAATAATATTAATGACTAACAATAATATTGATATTATAATCCTTACGCGAAGCTTTACCACCAAACAGGCAGGTTTCATACACTGGTCTGTCGACATGGAGTTTTGGTTTGTATTAAGACCACCATAACACGACTAATAATTGTAATGTAGGAAAAATTTGAATAGCTCGAAAGCCATAAACAGAGTTAATAAAAATTATAAATCGGGATCGCAATTACTTCTACAATCTACAACATATTATTTTTAAATTATGTTATCTTGTTTTCAAATATCACGTACAGGACGTGCAATCTCGTATTACAACATTTTGTTAATATATTTAGTTGAATTTCGTAGAAAGGTTCAATAAAATAATAAGTTTTTATATTACGTATTAATTTATTGACCGTTAATTCTTGTTTAAACCCTGAATTAGTCTTTTGATGAGGGTTTTAATATGATTTTAAATATATAGCATAGGAAGCGTTCATAGCCCAATGTGTTGCGTTGATCCTAAGCGATCGATAGAGCAAAGCAACTGCGGGCGCGGTCGTTACCTGGATGGGTAATCGCTAGCGGCAAAAAATTCGTGAACGTTTCCGTGCTTCAGAGGGCACAGTAAGCCGTTCGGTCCCGACTTGTTAGCGTAGCAGTCGTCAAGCTATATCGGGAGCCTTTGTGACGCATAAAAACTTCCGACGTTTGGGTTGGCTACTAACCCCGCCACCAATCCGCACTGGAGTAGCGTGGTGGAGTACACTGTAGGCCTCCTCAGTGTTGAGGAGAGACCCGTGCCTTATAGTGGGCCATTAATGTTCTGACGCCAAATATTTACCACCGCGGACATTAAACTGCATTTATTATGGTTGATTAATAATAAGTTGGTCATTCACTGTCAACTCTTAGTGGTGTGTTAGTATAAACATTTTTGTTATTAGCTACTCGTATTGTTTGAGAGTATATCGAAGGCTATTGAAAAATAATATAATAGGTATATCCCTTAGTGACATCAGCATTAAGCATTACTTCATACGTTTGAGTTAGCAGAAACAATTGACATCACGATAATTGAATATCCTTCGGTACTTACAGAATATCAAACGATTAAACATAATTATATTCATATGACAGAACGTGGAAGGTTACTCAGAATAAATTTTAATGGTTGTTTCAACAAATAAAAAAAGAAAACTTTTTTATTACTTGTATCATTTGTACGAATCTTAATTTCTTTTATATGCTCAGTGATATTAGTGACACAAAATCACCAACGCGTCGCAGCCTTGGCATGAGAAAAGAAGAAAGAAAGAGCGGACTCTCAAGCTTTTAGCCGGCATCTATGAGTCGTTTGTCTTTTCAACAGACTTCAAAAAAAGAAGGAGGTTCTCAATCGGTCTGTATTTTTTTGTGTGTAGGTTGATAACCTTTTTGATAAGCAATTTTAGGTTTATCTTATACGTCAAAACTTTTTTTAATAATATTAAATAGTGATTTTAGGTATTTTAAATCCTTTAATTCATTGACAAAGTTAATGATTATAATATTTTTAAGTTTTCAGTCTCTATTGATGCAAATTCGTTCATTAGAGTTATGTTAAAAACAGACGTCGAACGTCCAATACAAGTAGTATAGTCGTAATATAATAATAAACTATATGAAGTAATTACATATTACATACTTTTCTTAACTATTACGCCTATCTATTGTGAAGTTGTTAGATAAGTGTAATACCTTATTTATAAGAATCTTGAGTTGTTTATAATAGTTCTATTACAAAATAATTCATATTTAATTATACTAACATATTTTAAAATGCTGGCATATACAAAAAGTTCGCAGTTACCAGGTGAATAAGTCAATTAAGAAACTCCACTATTTCTTAAATGTCACCACAGTTAAAAAAGGAAATAGGTCCTTCCCACGCTTTATTGATACAGAAGGGCATCTTTTTACGTCGATTCATTAAATATTTTTTGTAACTGAATCGCAAGTGCGTTTCCTACGCCAGTTATATATGAAATGCGTGATCCTGTTTACGACATCTTCATCCCAATAGTTGGTCAGTCGGAGACAATTTTTTACTACGAATAGTAAACGCTTCGAAACGCGTTGTATTGCCACTGAGGAACAGGTTCTCATCGTTATTATAATAACTCCCACCGTATGTGTAGTTTATGTATTGTTATGTTCGTAGGAGCGTGGACACTGACGCTGTAATACCGGTTCCCTACAGATGACGCTACTATTATTCTAAATAAATTTATTTTTCTGAAACTGATTACTGATTAACACTCGTACACTATAGGACACAGTTTCAGTAAATATTCCTTAGTTGTATTGCTTCCGAGTGAATGTATAGAGTATTAAGTATCTAGGGTAACTACTGCCCTCGAAGAAAAACAATTGAAACTAACCGTTTATTGTGGTTATAATGGAGTAGTTCATTGTTACCGACCGCGCCCGATGTTGGTTAACCCTTAGCTGATTGGTTGATGGATGTTAATATTAGATAAATACCTATTAGATAAATAGGTAAAAGATAGATGACATAATGTACACTGGGTCAATATAGCGAATTAAAGGACAAACATAAAAATACAAGAATTCAGTACGATGATAGCCTAAGGGAAAGTTACAAAAAATATACAAAAAATTACACCGTTTGCATATTTTTAAACATTGGAATTCAGAAAAGATTTTTTTTATAAGTTGTTTTTACAAATACTTTATATTTCTGTTCGTGTGTATTGAAGAAATTTTTATGTGGCTTCGATAATGATGTAGATTCATGATTCAGTCCGTCAGAAAATAATTTATGGTGCAGGATAACATCTGCCGAATTATTTTTTATTTATTTCTTTATGTACCATAAACAAAGGCGGACTTAATCCTTAAAGCATTTTCTGCCAGTCGACCTTCGGACGAGTAAAAAAACAATAATAGCGGTATATTAATAAAAATGGGAAATAAATATAGGTAATATATGCACTGTAAAACAACAACAACAATAAAGTACTAATAATATAATATAAATGTAGTAAAAAAATCGGCATCAAGACAAAGCACCAAAATTAACTAACACTAGCTAGATTAAATAACAATTATAAAAATCAAAGGTAGCCTGCCACCTAACAAATTGCGCACCTAAAACTTTTTTGTAGGTCGGTCACTTAACATTTTTTGGCCGGCAACGCGTTGGTGACATCCCTGGTGTTGCTAATGTCCATGGGCGACGGTGACCACTTACCATCAAATGAATTAAAAACCATAAAAAAAGAAATTTTATAAGAAGTCCGTCAATATAATGCAGCACACATTCAAAAGCATCAGACAGCGCGTCGGTATCGGTAAGCTTGTGTCCGCACCTTTAACAAGAACCAGTTACCATTGTATAAAGTTGCCGCATCGTAATTTTATTGTCCCTTGATCGATTAGCTCGCCGTTTTAAGGGCACCAGATACAGAAGATCTGTTCTAGATTAAGGTAGATCCTTGTCATAAGTTGTCTGACGTGAGGGAGGTAGCGTTGTTTAGTGATGGCAAGTATTTTAAAATAATCCAACGTGTTTGTTATCATCTGTATCAGTGGCGCTATGCCGGGTTGTAGTCCAAGGGTCTTAGTTACGATTCCCAGCGATGTACACGTTTAACTATATATATCAATTTATGTTTCTCTTTGGCTATGGTTGCTTTATTATCTATAAACGATAATTTTATTAGTCTTTATATACCGTTACTTTTCAATCCTTATTATCATAAATGCGAATGTAAGTTTGTTTGTTACGCTTTTACGCCGAAACTACACAACCAATTATCATAAAACTTTGTACACATATTCTTAGAGGTATTCAAATCAAATCATTTATTCGAAGTAGGTTTTTACAAACTCTTTTTTAAAAAGGATATAGGGTACCTGAAGCAGGCGGGGTTGGGATGATTTTTCATAGCTTTTAGTTTCGACACAAATATTAATTAACTTACAGCGAAGATGAGAATATTATTAAATTTAACCCAGATAAATTTATTGTTATCTTTTTAATAGGTTCATGCTGGAATAAAAATAAATTTAGAATAGTTCTGTATTTTTTATATTCTCTTAAGGAGGTAATGAAGAGAATGTAATAGATGTTGTAACGAACCGAATAAACCAGCGCACCAAGAAACAGTCCGTGGCATTAATTAAAATATTTGTTAACTTTAGAACGCCTAAATATTAACAATTAAATAGGCAGAAGAATTTAATAATATTAAACTTAAAATATACTCCCGATAAATGATAAGATTGAACGCATATGAAGGACAACTGCTCAATCTATCTTCTTTTGTTTTAAATATTTTTTTTTACTTTGCGATCCCTTTTAGTGGCCTGATACTATAACACTAAGAATTAATATTTATATTTATTTTGTGTCGCTCACAGATGTGGTACATAATGTACAATAGATTTGTATATATAAATTGACTTTACACCCAAGAGTTAATTTGACAGTTAAGTTAAAATTGCAGCTTGTATAAAAATGTTTTAAAAAGCCAATATCGTGGCGTTGGCATACCCTTGTGAAGTTGTTTATGCAAATAAAACAGTAAAAAATATTGTGGAAATCACCTGCTCTATACACCTGAAGATCCACAAAAAGGCATGGGCATTTAATACATTTTGCCTTAAAGTTTATACTAATATTATAAAGCTGAAGAGTTTGTTTGGTTGAACGTACTAATCTCAGGAACTGGTTTGAATGGAAAAAATATTTTAGTGTTGGCTAGTCCATTTACCGAGGAAGGCTATAGGTTTTATAACATAACTAGATTAACCAGCAAACGTTGTTTTGCCAAATAAATTATTTTTAAGAACTATTTTATAACCATGAAAATGGTTATATTGTGTTAACCTTAAAAGGTAGACATATGTTGTCGCGGACTTTTATGTAGATCTTTTAGAGGGGAACAATATTGTAATACATGATTTTTGTGTAACTTTCACCGTTTACTGAGCGCACGCATGGAAAGCTCAAAATTTTGCCGTTTTCGCGATATTTTTAATTGCTGCTCCTCTCCTATTCATCTTAGCGTGATGTTCTATAGCCTATAGCATCCCTCTATAAATGGACTATCTTACACTAAAAGAATTTTTCAAATCGGTCCAGTAGTTCCTGAGATTAGGCCGTTCAAACAATCAAACAAACAAACAAACTCTTCAGCTTTATATATTAGTATAAGATTCCTCGTTATCCGATTTCGATATTGTTTGAGTACTTAATTAATATCAATAATCAAAAGATCTGAGCCATGTAACCGTCTTCGCTTCACTTTGAGAAATCTAGGCATTAACACACGAAACTTATGCCTCGTTGATGTACACTCAAATAAATGTTAATAGACGATTCTTTAAGTTGACATAAATTAAATTTATGAGTAAACATTAAGCAAGTTTTAAGAACAACCGCGACATATGAACCGACAAACAGAAAAACTGGCAAATTTTCATCGGAAAATTAAAAAAAAAAAAAAAATATATGTTAACAAATATTCCCCACAATAACTTGTTCAAGTATCTTCTTTATACAGACATCGATTAATTATACTTTTTATATTTATATATAAGAATTCAGACAAATATACGGAGCACTTTATCAATAGGTTTGTTTTTAGATATGGAAAGAAATTAATAACAATATTATTAACAGACGCCAAAATATTATATTTTAAAAGTGGCAATGTTAGCTACATCGCTTCGGTCGGAAGACTAAAAACCGATAGGGGAGCCAGGTCTTTGATTGGCGTCCGTGGCATTATCAAAGAGCATCGGCTGCAGACCAGTCAAACGGATTAATAACATGAAGAAAACAGTATGAAATGTAAAAGTATAAAGATGCGGTTGAGTTTAAATGGTTCAAGGAGGCTCCCAGTGCTGTCATTTGAGAAGTCCTCAGTTTACACTTCTAAAGGCTGGTAAGTTTTTAAAGTAGAATGTGTGAGTTGTCATAAATAAACTCGTTTAAATATAAGTAGGTACATTTCGCAGTCATAGAGTTTACCTAGTATTACTATTTAATAAGTAAGCCTACCACGAAAACTTTATATAATTTATTGGATAGTAAAATATGTAAAATAAATTGGTGTGATCTGATACAGTTGTATTTGCAACAGTATAATGATGATTTTCTTCTTGTAGATTTATTTTTAGATACCCAGTGCTAACTTAAATCTTATACTCTGTTGAGCAACGATCTATCGTTCAAAGAGCACATCAAAGCTTAAGCAAGTAGAAGAATCGCAATATACGCATCTTCTGTTCTTTAGTAACAGGGCCGACGACGCAAAGAGCTCACAGAAGCGGCTCTAGTATTCATATGTTTGTAAACATCCCAGCGGGTGTAAAAGTGGGGCATTACGTAACGAATTTCATTCTTTGGTCTACGCTTTGGTGGGCACACATAAAACATTCCACATAGCCCGACTATATTCTATCTGAGCACGCGATAGGTTTATGAAGAAATCATTGTTGTCTAACATTTTAAAGATTAAAAACTGAACCTTGATGTCGCACGTGATATGCAACCGATAATAAATTTAATTTTACAGATTGAGTGATCGATGTGCGGTTTTTAAATTTAATATTGTTATTCGATCTCGGGAGACCATCCAATGGTTATTTCATTTTAATGTTTAGGTTGAAATATTAACATCGGATGCCACGCCTCACTGGCATAGGACTATAAAATCATTCCATTGCACACATTTTTATACTGTTTTCACCTTTTACTTTCATTAGATAAAACTTTTTAAAATATGTTTAATTACAGATTCAAAGTTAAAAGTTTTTAAAGAATTGCTCTTTCTCTGAGTTTTATCAGTTACTCTTTAGCTATAGTCGTGGGTTCGAGTAAAGGTAGATGTATTACTATAATTTTATCAATATAAAGGCTATAGCGATTGCAAAGTTCATAGCTGAGTATGTCATAGCATGGCTAAACAAATGCATATCTATAAGCATATGATGTGACAGTTTTCCTTTAAATGTATACATAATTAAAACTATGAATGGGACACAATAATCTACATATGTATGTAATCGAATGAAGTGCAAATTTTATTAAGAGCTTTTCTTTATAGCATACAGCCGCATACTAGTAGTACACCGTGCCTTTACTTTAGGTTCATGATTCATTTCCTAAATAGTTTGATCTTAAAAGAAAATAGGAAATAAAAAGATATATTAAGTATTGGATAGAGCGTAGCGAATTGAAAAATGCTCGTGTGGAAAATCACTTTATACTGCAACACGTTTACAGCGGCGGTAAGCTAATTGTCTGACGTCCGCGCGTCTAACGAGCACACCTTTTCAGTGTATGGTCAAACAGATTTTATAAATAAAGAAAATAACGCTGAATGTGGAAATATCTGGGCGTCCTAAACAATGTTAAGTTTATATTTTTTATTATTTATTTAAAACAGATTAGAAATTCAAGTAATTGGCTTGCTCTCTGGTAGGACTTTAGGCTGAACAAATACATTCAGTTTTAGAAAGTTATAGTTAGTAAAAATATGCGTTTCTTTTTCCTTCTCCCCGTTTCAACGTTGTCGTTATGCCTTTGGTATTTATGATGGCCATTGGCAAACATTATCACTTACCATATGACACATCTGCCTATTTGGAATATTAAAGTCAAAAGTTAAGAGGTAAAAAAGAATAATGTACCTACTGTGAGTCAACTCAATTTAGTATCCAACAGAAATGAAACCGATAAGATTGAATTTATGGGATTTCCTTACTGTGGGTGTGTTCAGAAATAGTTTTCGCTTGCAGTTGTATCTATTGACGATAACATGTAGGTATTCTACAATGCCAAATAGTAAGCAAGTGTTAATAAATAATCCAATAATTATATCCTTTCAAAATATTAATAGACGGACCTCTAACTATATTTGTGTTATTTAACCTTTTGTTTACTTTCTTGATTATTACCTGAAAGAGAACCTTTTCATTGTCAAGCAAATGAAAAAATGTAGCCTATTGAGAAGAAACTCCATAGTTTAGTCAGGATTACGATTTATGCAAGTAGGCCGACATACATACAAATGTCCGTTCCATAGTAATTTTCATTTTACGAGTAAAGTTTAAAATCATATGTGTCGGTATATGATTATGGATATGGTGTCATCGATAATACATTATGTCTAATAGATACTTGTGAGGTCCGAAGTGATTTACTTCATGTAATTGTTTATGGCCAATTAATTAGACCTATTCCACACGGTGCGAGGCACGGGTCTCACCATCATAAGGTAGACATAATTCAATGCTATATTTCGCTGTGGATAGGTTCAAAGATTTGGTTAAAGTATAAAACTATTTCCATCAGAGAAATTGTGAATAATTTACCACATTCACTCAAACTAAATGAACAAAACTGTTAGGCTAAAACATAACGTCAGCAACTGTGAAATATGTTGAGCCTGCAATTGAAATATTAATAAGCTTGTTTCGCCGGCTTTTTCGTTTTAGATTTGCATCCGATAAGCTCTTTACATACTTTTCCTGGTGAACTTTTTCATAATTTATACAAACTTCGTACTTGAATGTGCTCAGTAAATGCTAGCTTACAGCCTTTGCTTACTTTACCTATGGTTAAGCTTATTCATGTTCTTTAATTCCCTGCGGAGCATGAGGCTCGAGAGGAACATTCCACCGGCACGACTTTTTGTAACGTTCATAAAAGTACAGATTCATAACCATTTACTTATAGTTTGACGTAAGTCTTGTGTTCGCTAACCTTCCTTTGTGGTTTTCTAATACACTAGCAAGCGAGACATAAATATTAATATAATAAACGTTCAAACATTGACCCCTCCGCAGTATGAATCCGTGTTGTAGGACACTCTACGCGAGTGTCACATATACCTAGTAACTTCTTCCGTAGATAACTAATTGAACTAATTGAAATTGATAAAACTAAATAAAAATATTTGCAATGGGTTTAAGATTATTCCCATAAAAAGACAGACAATAGCTTAGTTTACGGTTACATTTATATCATGTACCTATGTAGTATATAAGTTCGTAATATATGTATTTTCTCAATTGTGATTAGGCCAAATTAAAATGTAACAATCTGCATCTGTTTTTATTTTTCAAGTACGTTTTCATTAATATAGGTCTATTATCGTTCATGAGAATAATGTAAAAGAAGATCTTGCATAATAGTTCTCTAAACTTTAATATCGTGAGGAAAGTTTGCATAAGCTCTGTAAACTGCCGCGGGAAAAACATGTCGTTATTAAAATTATGTAACTTAATTGAATAATAAAATCCAACAAATCAGTGATGTAATAACTTTATTACTTAACAATGTTTGCCTGTCTAGCACAAACTTTGATAATATATTATACATATATGTATATTTGATTTCATTGAAATAATTAATTCTTAGAAACATATCGTCTTATCTCAAATTAGCAGTAAAAGCCCTTTTTTACAGCCAGAGATCGTAGCATTTATAGCTATTTCAAGGGTAAATAAAGGAAAATTTATTAATACTATATTCAAATAGGTCATTAACTGATGATAAGTAGATCATAAAAGGTACATTTATTTGTTTGAATTTACAAAAAATTGTGTCCGAAATCCAGTAGTCACACGTTGATATGGAAATGATACGCTACAGTGCGCGTCCTCTGGACGTTGGCATTTGTTTGCAACATTACAATGTGTGTAAACTATACCCCAACTGACACGCGATGGTTTCACATCGTTACGACAATATCGAATGTATAGAGTACATTCATACATTCGTATATATGCATTGGTGGACAGTGTTTCGCATTGATGAAATATAAAGCACTGATTGCTAGTCGAATTCGATAACTTTACGTTGCTAGGGTGGCGTTTTATGTTTTGAATCATAATTGCTGATTTCATATTTTTACTATTACAAAATTTTAAAAGTAAAATACCTGTTATTTAAATGCGCTGAAAACAAAATAAACTTTTTCTTTAAAACATTAACTTATAACGTCATTACATAATTCATTTGATATGTACTCATACTCGTAAAAGCTTGTTTAAAGTCGATCAGATCAAGTCATTTAATTTTTTATATACACAGGTAAAACTTGAAAGTCTACGCTCTGTATAATCTACCACGCATTGTCATTCAAAATAAACGTGCATTAAATAAATTAGCTCGATCTGTTAAAGATATCTCTTTCAAAATTAAGTTGCAAGATTCCACCCGAGCAAATATTGTTACATACGGTGCAAGTTAAATAAAATCTTTTCATTAAAAGTAAAGTCGATATGGCTACAATAAATCCATCTTCGATGCGATGACCTTTAGGAACAAATTCCTCACCCACGCACCCAAATAATAGTAAAAGAAGTTATTTCATTTCTTCAATGCAAATTGTAATGTCAAGTTATCGATACCTATACAAAAATCTAAATATTGGCTGTGGTATTAGTTTAATAAAACCGACTTATTAGAGTTGTACGAGTTACATCTCGAATAAACTTTAATATAATATGGTATTCTATGTTTTAGAATTAGCGAGTAAAATAAAAAAAATGGGCATTTATTCACAGATCAGGAAATATTTAATTCCTTTTAATATCTGTTGTTTCCTTGTAAATTAATACTTTAACATGATACAAATTAATTCATATTTTAATGTATCATGTTATACCTTTAAAGTAAGTGCCCCGGGCGTTACATAAAGAAAAGCTCTGAAGACATTTGGATCAGAGACAATGGCAGACGGACGGCTTGATAACAGCTATTATACTTTTATGTTGTCATTGCAGACAATGAAAAACTCTTCATACTCTTTTATGGACACCACAGGTAAACTATTGTCATGATATATAATGAAGTTTATGAAATATTTTTAGAAATGCCCCGTTGAAACACTGGATTTGATGACCGATACCAATGCAACGTTTAGTAAATATCGTATAGCGCAGTCACTTTATTGCAAAGCATCGCTCGCCGGTGTGATAAACATTATTTAGAAGCGGAATATAAACGCATATAGGTTTGTTTATTAAAACAATTTCTCGTATTGTAAACTTTAATATTATTGAAAATTGGGACGTGACGTTGATATATTTGTAAACCGCGTTATCTTCGTCGATAGTTATCAAATTAAACGTAGGTTTCTTAGTCATGTCAAATTTTTCAGTCACTAAAAGGGGAGATCTATAACTTGCTAAAGCTAGAATTTCTAAAAATCCTTGTTCTGGTTCTATTACGTTACTAAATAAGTGGTAAAAATAATAGTCATTTACAAATATTTTACATGTATAGACATCGATCAGTTAGTTTTATTATGTAATAATTTAATTATCGCTTTCTTGGGACCCCATAAGCTAGTTAGTAGACGCCGCCTTCGAATAAAGTGGCTCCGGGTTAGACTCCTGGCTGGACAGATATATGTATGTTTATGTAACAGATATATGTTTTCGGGTCATAGGTGTTTTTGATGTGTGGGTGTGTTGCCCATGAAGCCTACAGAAAATTCTAGTGCAGTAGTATGCGTTTTTAAGAATACTTGCTAATGAGCCTTACATATGTCCCTACAAGAATTCTCAAAACATGTAAAGTATGCTAATCCGTACTTGACCAGAAAGATAAAGTGTGACATTTACTTTTCACATCGTGACACTCATCCCCAGTTATGACAGTATGACAGTATTTAATGACTGCGATGATGATGATTCTTGTCAGTTAATTCCTGGACTGCAAGCGACACTCTAAGACAGACTACGACAGTCATTATACAAAGAACGCATCAACCAATCATTGTCATTAATGATAATGAAACAATTTATCTAAGAGTACGATGGAGAAGAAAAGATGAATAGGCAAATGGACCATTGTAAATTACAAAAGTATAAAGGGTTCAAGCGCGGCTGGAAGTCAATATCTACCACAATACCAGGAATGATTAATACTTATTTTCAATGAATTCATATTGATTATACAATGAACGTAAAGTAAGTAATCAAGTTATTTCTTATTATCTTTATAATTATTTATTGCATATTTATCTTTATATACCTATATCTACAATTATTTTGTATGTATGTCACTGCTTCTAAAGTGTTGGACTGATTTTGATATTTCTGTATGTGCTTAATTAGAATCAAGAATGGTATACATATTTATATTCACGATATAAATATAGATAAAATGAACCCTAATGGGTATTTTCCTAGTTGATATTTAAGTAATTTGATTTTATCACAGCAGGAACAATGGTTTGAACTAGCTAACAAACAATTCATGAAGTCTGCGCTATGATATGAATTTACTAAACTGAAGATTGTGCTAAGCATGTGAATTCTGGAAGTTTGCATGATCGAAAGGAAATATGCTATAAATTAGGAACAATCGCCGTCCGCGCTAACCTGACATCTGCCACAGATTCACAAGTCCGCATACTTAGCGTGACAGTTACTGCAATCTCATGCCATTAATGACCACTGAACCCGACGTAATAGGGTATATCTATCTTTATATAAATACTGATAACCACCCTTGTTTCGCTTCAGTGAGTATACATAAATACACGCTTTGTATATATAAAATCCAACCATATTTTTTAAATTATTATATCATTCATATTTAAAACACACGTATCGAGTCTGTTTGAGATTGCTTGACTTTATTGGTCGTGATAATTTCAAATTGGCGATAACTCCTAAGATATGCATATTGTATAGTGTAAGGGAAATTATAATGTGCCTGAAATGCTTAAGGTAACTAATGTGTTTGATAAACATTAATATCGTGAGCGTCTAAATAGCTTTGAAATTAAACTTTTTATGTGATTGTTTTTTAAACATTAAAATGGTTATAGTAGATATATTCATATAAGATAGATATATGCTATATATATGAAGACCTATAAAAGAGGAACAGTTCCACCGTACATTATTAAGCTATACATATACTAAAGGGTTAAGGAAGGCAGCGTTTTCGATGCAAGCCCTGCAACAATCGTCATAATTCATTTAATTTATACTTCCTTTTTAAATTATATACACACACACACACACTCACACAAAAAATAATTGTTTTTTATTGCAAATAAAACTCGTTTTTTATTTTTAAAAGATATTTAATACAGTTATAACTTTAAAATGTACATATGCAAAAAATTATTACAATGTTTTCTGTTATTCGTATGAACAATATTTCCGAATTATCTTTCCTTATTTTCGTTAACAAGTAAACAAAGTGAAGAGGGTAACGTTTTTTTTCAAAAGTAGCTACGTTTTCCCTACACAGGTCACTACAGATGAACAAAAAATAAATTGTAACATCTCTTTGCATTCGAATGCACTCATGCGTTTGTCTGTTACAATATTGCTTTTCTTTTTAATTGGTTTTGGTTGTTCGAAAAAAAACAGAAATAGAACCATAGCTGCAGCTATTATATTGGTCATGTAAATCTAGCTATGGTACGATAGGTTATTCAAACGTTGGTGCAAATTTTCGCAGTATTCAAACGTTCCTAGTAACCGCGTAACGATCGATTGCAGTCTTATTCTGTACATATTATAAAAGAGCTTTTGCCCGCGGCTTTGCTCGCGTTAACATTCATCCCCTATTTTATTTGGGTAGAATTGATCAAAATCCTTTCTTAGCGGATGCCAAATTTCAGCTCGATCCGTCCAGTGGTTTGGGCTGTGCGTTGATAGATCACTATG
>DWJN01001217.1:0-18849 GCA_018248895.1 Carystus phorcus
CTGATAGTTATTTTGGAAATATATTTAATGTACAGAATTGACCTCTCTACAGATTTATTATAAGTATAGATAGATAATAATAACGAGATATTTCCAACGGTTGAACCGACCTTAATTATGATCGACAATTTCACGAAAACTGGAATTACCACTTTTAGACACTTCTCTACTCTGATACTTTAGACTGTATCTTGGAAACCATAAAAGTTTCTATGCACATATAATTCAATAAAGTCTATACAAATATAGCAAAATAATAAAAATATTTCTAGGCGCACGAGAGCCATTGTTAACAGTTAATTAAGGGCCATAATAGTATTATTAGCCACAAAATATGATCGTTATCACGATGATAATAATTGTAAGTATCGAATTCAGTCGTAATAAAATAAAAGTCTATTTCGATTGAAGATATTTTCGACACACAGCGATAGTGCGCTGTCCAAACTTAAAGTATCCATTAAAGATGGCTCTGCTACCAACGACACGACGACGCTCCGTAATGACTTTGACAAGCGTTTGTCACTCTCGACGTTGAAGTTGCCAAACAGCTGTCATATTGATAACAATAAAGCTACAAACAACCATTAGGCACATGAAAATTGGTTGACAAACGGAGAAGAAAATGGCTCTGGACTGTTTGTGCGTTTAATTATACAGTCTGTATTGGCAAAGTAATACTATATTGCTTTCGTATATATGCATCTTTGAAGCACCTTTTGAAGGTGACTAGTCTCACCAGAACTCAGTAGATCGACACCATCCACTTGAAATTGACGACGAAATTTACCATCGTTTTATTTTATCGTTATTTTTTCGTTTCTCCACCGAACATCCCGACGCACGGCGAGTATCCATCCTTACGTCGTGAACATCCCGCCAGTACGAACGACGCGGTTTGCTTCGTCGTTCATTATGCGCACCGCGAAGGACTGGAATAGCCTGCCTGCTTCGGTGTTCCCGGTTACTTACAACGTAGGAGTCTTTAAGAGGAGAGTGAATAGGCTTTTACTTAGTTAATGCGTCCTCCATCTTAGACGTCCTCACCACTTATCATCACGTGGGGTTGTAGTCAAGCATTAACTTATACAAAATAAAAAAAATCCTTGTCATTTTTAAATACGAATACGTGAAACGAATAAAGACAAAAGAAGGAAATATAAAAGACGTTTATAAAAATAATAGAAAAGTTTTTCAACTTTCGGCTAAGACCAAATTGCCGTTTCAAAACAATAAACTCAGTAGAGATTAACTCCGCGTACAAGTCTCAACAAGGCTCAGAATAATGGAATCATGCTCTAGAATTGCTAAGTCCACGTTTCGACTTAAGACCCGTGAAATTATATTTTCAGGTAAAAGACAAATAATAATTCGTCAGTTTTCTTGCTTGTTGCACAGAAGAATCAGTTGGTGATAGTTATGGTAAGCAGCCATTCTACCACCATATACAATGCAATTATCTACACCAATTAAAAATATATTTTTAACAAATTTCAAAAAACGGAAGAGGTTCTCAATTCCATTGTATTTTTTTTTAATAAAGTTATTAAATTTATTAAAATTGAATTGTAAGCTATAGGCACAGGGAGATATCGTACAAGGCTGTGCCATGCATGGAGAGCGGCCGAGCTCCGACTGTTTGATGTCCTTGTATTATGTAAGCGTTGTAAAAAACTTCGATAGCGTGGTTCAGGTTTAGCGTGACGTCATCGGATCGCCACAAGCTTAACAACATTTATCACAATAAATACTGCTCAATTCCATCAAGCTTTTATTAATTTTATGTTAACCCCATTCTTTTACATACTTAAATGTTTATAAAAGGAATAATTGAGTCTTGGGTTTCTTGTTAGCCCGGTAAAGATGCGATAGGAAGAGAGTTAGGGTTGCCAATTCTTTTTAACAGAAAAACGAATGAAACTGGTTAAAATGGTAGAAACAAATATTTTTCAAATTTACATTTTAATAAAAAGTATAACAGTAAAATTTATATTATATTTATAGTTGGTCAACAACCAAAGTGTTCATGGTTTTGGTGTAACTATAAAGTATTGGTAAGTAGTGCAGTACTTACACTACTAACTCGTATGCGTATTTCGTTTTACGTGTAATAAGTTTAAGTGTATTCGTCGAAAATAAAGTAGGCTATTTTATTGTAAAATATGGTTGGCAACCCTACAGGGAGCGCTTAATATTACTTTGTATACCGCAACATATAGAAGTAAAGAAAATAAAAGTTACGTAAAAAATAGGAGTAATATAAAAATAAGTAAATTCAGCAATATAAAAACTTCCGACACTCAGGGATGGGTATTACAAGGAACAACGCGACCTATATTCAAGAAACTTTGAATTACAAAAGAGAACCGTGTACTAAACTAATAGGAAGGCCTAACATTATGAAGATTTAACAATTGAACAATAAATCAGAATAGCAAAGAGTGTTCAAGGTTCACGCGCTAAGTAACCGGGGTCGAACAAAACGACCCCAGTGCGCGCAATACGTCACGTTACTCGCTACTGAACACTATTCCACAGACTAAAAATGTGTTTAATAGTAGGCCAACGGTTATGTGTAAACGTATGGCCGAGTACGGGTTAAAACCGATTTCCAAATTTGTAGATGCGTTCGCCAAAAATCATTATATATGCGAGTTGTAATATGACATACATACTAACTACCCGAAGCTCCAGAGACAATAAACTTTTCTGGATTCGCATGTGTGCAAAATTTCAATCTAAGCAGTTAAGTGGTTACGGCGTGAGAACGTAATAAACAAACACTTTCGCATTCATAATGTTACCATCACTTAATTCTTCAAGTTGCAGTATCGATAAGATAATATTAAGCGCCCCATCACATCTTTTACTAGCGACACGTCTGCATTGAATTCAGTGTTATGAGTGTCGTTAGTGAGTTTCAAAAATATGTAATAGAAACATGATTCTCTTTTTTATTTATCCAATTAACAAACCAAAACAAGTGCTATCGAATAAAACAAACCAACGTCGTAACTGAGACGAAAGTTGTAGTAAATGAAAATAAGGTGACCCCACCTTGAAGTTTCAGCGCTCACATTCCGCCCCACATGATGTTTTACAATCCATGATCAACGTAAAAACTATTTGATCCAGTGTACATTGGATATAGGAAATAGATACGGGGTTACAACATTAACTATTTTGTTATCACTACCTATAACTATAGAAGCAAATAAAACATGTTCAGATCAGAAAATAGTTTCGTGTGAAACTCACGAAACGACGCAATAGCAATGTCAGTTTTCCTTCTGACATCAAAGGCGATGAACCACTACAGTTCCACTGTGCTACACTCGCACTCAACCGGCCGTCGTCCGCTGGGGTCACTCGTAAATATCAATGTACTATTCTGGCTTGCGTACTTTCAGTGAAATATCTTCTCCATTTCGAGATACAAACACCCTTACCCCGCCTAATTCCGATACTTCTGCCTCATGGAAAAATAAAACAACGCATAAAAGTCGCCCTTACATCATTATTTACGACACGTATAACAATTGTATATTTTAAAGTTAGTTTCTATTAAACTGCTGATAAAACAACATCTATTAAAATAGGTTGTGTATTAATTATACTAATTAACCGCAACAGCGCTATTAAATCTTTCTGCAAATATATCTCAATTTCATATAGATATATTCAAAATATATATGACAACCTTGTGGTTGTTTTATTTCGTAATGAAACGAATAGTTATTACCTTATTCCATTGAACACACTTACGTATTTTTATTTTAGTGAACACATTTCAATTTGGTAGAGAAAAGTTGCACTTCTGATCTGGTTCAAAAACGGAAACAAATGTAATTTTGGTCTAAGATATGGTATAAGAAATTTATACCCTCATCTTGACCAAGAATATATTAGAAAAGCAGTACATGGATAAATCCCAAGTACCTAAGTTGCCTGGCTAAATCACAGGCCTTTAACGTTAAAAATGCTAACTTTTCTTAATAAACTTCCTCGAATTGTTATTTATGAAAAATGGCCATTGATCAAGACAATACTACCATAGGAATTGGAGAAATAGGTTCGCAACTTCATAGCTGTTCTAAAGGAAAAGTATGTAATTCAGGAAGAAAAGTAAGTTATACTTCTTCTAACTAGTCTTGCAGTGTTCTCTTGGTTAATGCTCAATTTTTAAAAATAACAATTACGGGAAGTTATTCAAAAAATTATTATTAAGGTTAATATCATTTAACAGTACAGACCCGTATTTAGCTAGGCGATCCATTTGTACTTTATCAATGTAGTTATTTTCTATTCAATCAATGTTTGTTTGTTTATTTGTCCTTTGAGAATTCTGAAATAGTTGGATATAGAATATCCATGTCCTAGCAACGTTGTTCAATATTTTTAAAAGATTTTAGTACCAAAATTATTTCGATCGGTGTCATGGTTGCGGAGTTCGGTTGAAATGTTTATTTTTTTCTGATCGATAAGACTACCCTAACTAACCTACCCGTTTATACATCCAACAGCACCTCAAAAAACAGAATCAAAACAAACATGTTCTATATGCTGACTTTTCATCAATTTGATTTTTTGAAAAATTTTTTTTCTTAAAATTGCCAATATTGTTATTACAAAATGTTATCCAAAGACCCGTTACACCAATCAAAAGTCTGCAGATTAAGTCACAGTTAAACTCAATGTACAAGCTTATACCAAGCCCGATGTAAGTAGAGAAAGGCCATGAGATTTCATACCGTAAAGCCGCCCATCAGGCGCACAACGCGACGTGAGATATTGTCTACCGCCACGATTACAGCCGGAAAATATCTAGCCGCAAATAAACCGGCTTTACCATACCTATGTATAGAAGCTGAGCCGATTTTTTCCAGACGTGATAGGCTTTGTACGTGAGAGATAAGCTGTGATAACCTTGTGTTAAAAGTGTGATAAAGTAGTGTTTGAGAGTCGGTCTTCTGCCCTAGATTGGAACTTAAACGCACTAACTAACCCTAATGGCTAGCATATTAAGCTGCCGAACTTTTATACAACGAGATAGCATTATTACTTATGACAGTGCTGAATGGCGTTTTTATTCATTCAAAACGTTCTTTGTTTAAAATAAAAATTTATGGATTACAAACTTCATACAATTATAACAAAGTAGTCTATCATAATAGGTTTATAAGTAGTAGATGAAAAGAAAAATTAAACTGTAAAAGCAAAAATTATTCGTACGAAAAATATGAAATTTTGATATTTATATTTCAGTGAGTGGACTAGTTGAAGAAAAGAAAGCTATCTTGGACTACAAGATGGAATAAGCCCCCGGATATAATTGCATTACGTTTGCATAAAAAAATCTCAAACACATTCATTAGAAATACACAGTAAGCTTAATGTTGTAATCCAACAAATTGTTGGAATAATTTATCTTCAACCATAAAATGACAGTGCCATCAGAACCGCCATAAAATTTATTACGCCAAGACTTGTGAGACCATCAAGATTGCGAAATCCTATTGTTTCAGGGATTAAGATTAGATTCATCCGGTGTAAGTGAGCGTAACGCCTTCGAGATTATCAAAATATCAAATATACAAAATTTAATAAGCTTTGATTACAGAAATAAACAGCTGTAATATTAAGTGCATCTAAGTATTTGAATCTTCTGGTAGCATTAATCCCTTCATACTAGCGGTGTTCAAAGCCCGTCACTGTCTAAACTGCCACGAGATATTAGCAATACGTAGCTACTTCATTAATAACGATAGATATAATAACGTAGGTATCAAGGTAAACAAAATAGTTCAGAAGCATTTTCGCCGCTGTCGACCGATTGTCATTTTTTTTTATTGTTTGGCAACTCCAAACCAGCTGGTAAGTATATTCATATAAAATTCAGAAACATACCTACGTTACAACTTCTTGTGCTTTTTTATATTATTTTTAGAAAAGTTTTTTTTTTTCGTTGTATATTTTCGTTTTACCTATATTTTAAATTCGTCTTTGTCGCTTCATCGAGTTTCAAATCACAACTATCTTAAAGAAGTTTCACTACAAAATCATTTTGCTTCCTTCTTTTCACTTTATTACGGTTTTTTAATAGGAATATCGAAATTCTGCCGAAAAACAGGTTTCCGCAATTTCAAGAATAATCATGAGCAAGAAAAGCCAATTAATGAATAAACAGACCTTGGGTATAAATATATTAGCTAAGACAAGTTGCTATAAGATTATTTTTTATAGTAAACGCAACCAATTCTAAAAAAAAGGAGTACTTTCGAATTGAGTCGAATCAAGATCCTTCAACACAAAACCAACATATGCATCGCTAAGCGTAAATGATAGAGATCGTCAATATTTTCACAAGCGGTCTATACTTTTATTAATTAAGGCGCTGTCCTAGGTGAGCGACGTAATATGACACAATACGACCATATTAGCAATGACACTAATTAACACGACAACGCAGGACACGAATGCATGTCACGACTATTTGACATATTCGCTTCGGGTCGAATCGCGTCGCATTGTCGCGTTTCTCGTCAACCTAGGACAACGAAAAGTCTTAGAAGCGACCGCGAACCGCTAGTATAAAATAGCAGTACTTATTTATAATTTTTGCTGTATTTTTTCGTTGCACAGCACTTTGCTTTAAGCTCAGTAAAACCGTATTTGCCACGGGAGTTACTTCTTTGGTCTTACAAAATGTAAAACTCAGTTTCTATCAGATTTGCGGGCTCATTAATTGCAAAGCAACCGGGATGGTACGGGTAAATAAAATTATTTTGTTGTAAATATTTACAGCTCTGTTAAAAGAAGCAAATTGGAAATGTTTGAACAGTTTTCCAAGATTACTTTCATATTTTAAAAATCTATAGGGATTTCGCCGCGTAATTTAATATAAATTATTTCTGTTGGGTTTATAAAAAATATTTTTTGTAAATTTCTCGTGCAATAAAAAAAACGATAATAGGATTTCAAGTGCGTCACTGCTACTAATAAAATAAAATGACGTCTGTTTATCATTATAATGTGTGGAAAATTCGGTTTTATAAAGCGTTAAAACTTTAAAAGTAATTATTTTTATCAATCAGGTGCATTCAAAATAATTTATCGGTAAGTTAATACAATATTTTAAACAAAGGAAATTCGACAATATTTTAATGAAACCTTAATAATGTCGATTATTTTCTTTCGTTATTATCTCCATACATACCAAATATTCCACTTCATAATACCCAGCTATTAAAAACAAAACTTATTTAACTTCGCGGCATAAAAATACGTAAAGTTCGACAAAGTTTTGTAATTCATATCACCTATATTGATTCCTTATTTATAAGTATTACTGCATAGTAACAAACCGTAATAAAAAGTAGTAGAAAACATTCTACCTAGTTGTTACACAGTTGTGGTTCCCGTTAGCCGATTCCCGCCAAAAATTCGTTCGAGGATCGTATAGTATCGTATTTTATTAGATCCAAGCAGAATCCGATCCTATTAGATCACTCAAATGAGAACTAATGTTTAACAGGATGTTTCTTAACAGATACATATATTTTTGTAACTTATATTTTTTATGTACCTAATCTATATTACCTATCGCAAATAATTCAGCAACTCATTTGTTACTCTTTACAATTACTTTATTAAATTTATGCCTAACCCTTAATTTCTTATTCATTCGCAGAAATAAATTAGAGTTTTACAATTAGTCTAAATGTAAAGTTACTCAAAAAATGCTTGGAAATCAATGTATTACTATCCACAACTATGTATATATGTAGGTACGTACATATATTACCTGATATACAACAATTGCCCACCTAATCGCTTATACTAAAGGTATAATAAACATTCCTAGTAAGCAACTTGTTCAGTAATCATTTAGAGTACAAAGTACGACTCAATTTTACTCCTAAAGACATTAAAACTTGCTGTCAGAGTGAAAAATAATCTCGGTAAAATTATAGCGTACAAGATGAACGGCGAAGATAAGAGCAGCCGCAGAGCAAATTTATTAAGCTCGTGTACTACTTGAGTCACAGGAAAAGTATCTAATTAGTTTCTATGTAATGTAATAAACAAAATGAGTCTGTTACAGTATTCATACCTCATTGAAAATCGTGTTTAAACTTACGACCGCTGTTTTTACATTTTGTAGTACACAACACAATAAAATCATTTATTTTGTTAGAGTTGCGAATTATTTATTATATTAGTATTAGATAAACATAATAATATTAATTCGCAAAAGGAACTGTTCTATTGGTAAAATCACTTAAAACAGACAAACAGTGTACACATAACACGAATAATAATGAAGTCTAATGAATTTCCCGACTATTTTCACGTAAATGTCTAGCATGCTCTAAGTTAAATTGACATAAATTAGTTTTTTTTATTTTTGAACCAATTAAAATAATACAATATAGGATTCAATTTTGCCAAGTTTCAAAAATAAAAAAGATATTACAATTTAAAACCACGTCTAATATGTTGTCATATATTGTCATGATAATAAAATTAAATGAAAAAGCTTCAATATTATACTTACTAAGTTCTTTAACTATAATATTTTTTTTAATTATAGGTATTACCAACTTAATGTTCACCACACAAAATACCACAGAACATAATACAGTCGTTCCCACAAACGAGTAGACCACAGATTAATTAATTATGTTACGTCACACACACGTTCGACATTTCCGATTACTCTGTGTAGCTCACACGACACTTCTTTTAATAAAAGTAGCTACGAACAATTATGACAAAAGTATGTTTGATTGTAGTTATTGCACGATATAATTATTTCAAAGAATATTTCACAAATTTCACGTATATTCCATCACAATAATTATTATTGCAAAACAACTAATTGAATCGTGGATGCTATTTTGTTTATTATAGACCAATGTTGCGGTGTTTCATTAGAATGCTACATGATAGACAATAATTGAAACGTTGATTTAACCGATGCAGGTTTTATATTACAACTATATTATACAAATACTAACTCAAAAACGTTTTTTTGTTCCTTTACCAAGTCATCAAGTTAACGTCAGAGGTTAGATTATTCCGTAACAATGAATCGAAAGGTCGAACAAGCAAATTTCGTTACCTGCTACGCTTACATCGAAATTTACGGGAGACGTCTTAATTCGTATTACAAATTGATGTTCGCACTTGATGGAAAGAGGGTCTTCATCCTGTCGAGAACAGGACAATCGGCAGATTTTTATAAAATTTCGTGGGGCGTAATTAAGTCACGCGCACCAAGGTCCTCGCCGTTCGTTTCGCAGGTAATCACAATTCGGGGACGTTAATTCAAATCTTTGCTCGGGACGTTGAAGTGGCGTGACACTTGAGCACGGATTAACGAATACGAGTTCTTTGACGGCGCGTACGTCAGGTAATTAGGACTTCACTGACACAGGGAAATATCAGTTGATTGTATCCGTTCGATCTGTAAAGAAACACGGAAAGGATATTCCACTTTGTAGCAAGTTGCTGAATGCTGATCTACGTTCTAAGTAACCCGTGTGTAAGTGGACAAACTTTTATTGATTAGATATTCACATATATATATATATATATATATTTCGTTTTTAGTAAGAAAATTCAATTGGAATTATAAGTATTTCTTATAGTACGGATGTCTTTAGCAACATTCTTCAGAATTCTTTGAAGAAGGTTTTGGTACCAAAATAATATCGATTGGACACATGGTTAATGAATTACAGACGAAAATGTTTTATTTTTGACCCAACAAGCACATGGTCTATATATATTTTTAATTTTCTTTTAATGTTTTAATATATGTAGGAACGCGCGCTGGGTAGAGCTAGTTTTATATTGAACTTTTCAGCTTTTAATATGACTTAATTCTTTATTTACATGATACGAATAACATATCTACGTCAAAACGTTCGTGACAATATCATGACAAATGTTTCATAAATAAAAGTTTTGAGTTTAAAATCGCATTGAATTTGTAGCAAATGCAGCAGTGATTTTCCCGATGTTACGTTTAAACTCAGACATTCTGTGATTTCCCTATTAGAATTAATTATATTACTTTCTTGACGGGAAAGGGAAATATTGAGAGGGAAAAGAAATACTTCCTCAAGGATCCTTGACAATGTTAATACCAAGTTACCTTTATAAGTCTTTTTAGCTTACTACATCTAAGACAGTGTGTGATGTGATGTGATATGATGTGATATTTAGTATGGAGATAGTTGAAGGACTGGAGAGGGCCATAGAATTCGTTTAATCGCGGGAAAATATTTCACTTTCATGGGAAAACATGTTTTAAACAGATAAGCGCTATAGATGGCATTATGACATAATAACAGTTTAACTTTCTGAGATTGTTCTCACACTGACAGGACACGCGTTATGTAAATATGAATGACATCATATTGAATAAATTATTGTTGATATTTATGTACGCAAAGTAAAAAAGCGAGGCAATGCCGTCACTAGTAATATTTTTAGAAATAAAACTTATCATTTTTAAATGCAGTTTCCCGTAAACTTGTTCAATTATCATGCTTTCGTTCCGTATTTTCTTTGAAACAAGAAAAGTAGTTCGAAAATGCTAAATTTGATTTTTAATTTCCTCTTAGTATGCTTAGCGGGCTTCTCAATTAAGGCATTCATAGAATGAAAATGTTGAGAACCAGGGACATTTTCATCTTAATTAAGCTTATTCCGGTTCGAAAGCTTCAACAGATGAACTTTTTTTTCCATGGAGCACTAGTCATTGTTGGATATGTCAATTCGCCTGAAATGATTTTAGTTTGGAATTTCGTGAAAAAAAAAAATTCTACTACTTTCAATATTCTCCTACCCTTAAATATGCCTGCCTTCAACCTATTAATGGCCCACTACTGAGTACGGGTCTCTTTTCATCACTGAGGACGTCTAGAGCATACTCCACCACGCTGCTCCAGCGCGGATTGGTGGAGCGGTTAGTGGCCAACCCAAAAGTCGGATGTTTTTAAACCGTCCGAAGGCCTCTGACATGGCTTGACGACTGCTGTGTTCATAACAACCAGGACCGACAGCTTAACGTACCCTCCGAAGCATGCAAACCGCGTAAGAAATTTTTGCCACTAACGGTCACCCATCCAGGTACCGACTGCGCCCGCAGTTGCTTAACTCCGTCGATTGCATAGCTCCGTCGATTGTTTCCTTAAATATATTGCTTACTTATTCTCAATAAGTCACAACGTATTTACGTAACGTATTTACCTACATTATTTATCAAGATTATTGATTACGTATCTCTCCGGGATATTAACACGCAATGCGGATTGGTGAGAGGACTAGTTACTCACAAAATCGTTGTAATTTCTTACAGATAAAAAATCGATCATCATCGCTTGGTTCAATAAAACTATACATTTTTACTCGTATCCAAAACAATTACTATTAATGTTGATGCCTTTTACATATCAAGATTAGTTTGTCTTTATGGGGGACCCATCAAATGCTGTTCAATATATTGTAAGAGAATACCGAAGTAAACCTGCCTAAAGAAAAAAGTTCTCCGGACTATTCTTTAAATTTGAATTCTAACCCATCTCTTTATTAAGCAGGTTTTTAATAATGATAATAATCTTTATAAGACGGATAGGCGTATTAGAAAAGTATACATCACCCAGATGCCTTATTAGAAAATACCTAAATCTGTCTACAAAGAAAAGTTTTATATCCTAATTAAAAGTAACATACAACCATAATTCTAATGGAGGAAGTTTAGTGCCATATTTAAATGTCGAACAGCGAGGCGCCCTCTATTTGAGTTGGGGCTCGCACCTGCGCACGGGGCTTAAAGAATATGCTCTAAATAAATATTTTCCAATGTAAGGGATAAGGGCGCACTTAGTTATAAGTTTCAGGTACAGAACGTGAACAAGCAATTCAGTTTACATGTGTGCGCCTCTTTCTAATTAATTAGAAGACTTCGTGAGCTTACATTGAAACGAAACTAGGGCACTGGGTATGTAATTATTGTGTACTATAATGTAAGGGGATTCAATGTGTTGGACATCATTTGAAAGTAATTAACTTTTTACTTAAATTTTTACTTTTTACCAATATATGTAAAGACTAAATAAATAAAGACTAAATCATTTTTTAAACTCGCTCTTTATTTGAAAGTAATTAACTTTTTACTTTAATTATTTTTTACTTTTTACCGATATACATATATCAATCTATAAAGACTTAATCATTTTTAAACTCTTTCGGGAATCATGCACAAATAATACATACGATCATGATATTTATACGAATGCGTACTTTTATCCCGGTATAAAACCTGTTCCCCGGGATAAAATATAAAAGTTAGTATAGCGGATCCAAAAAAAGATTATTAATTGATATTTAGTCATTATTTGTAAGCAGTCGACACAGATTGCTGTAAAAATGTATTTCTTATATACAGTAGGTAAAGGATCTAGTTCACTAAGTGGATAACATGAAATCGCGTGGCGTAATGCTCACCACACCGAACCGCCGTTCGAAGGGTCCTGGATTCTATTCCCAACGAGGCCGAAATTTAAATGATGAGCTTAAATTTCTGTTCTCGGTCTGGGTGTGTGTGTAATTGACGTTCTGTGTTTCTGTGTTGTCCATGGCATCCACGACACGAGTATCCTAGTGTGGGGTTATGAGTGTGTGACGCTATTTATTTATTTATATTTATTTTGTTAAATACCAAGCGGACAATGACACGGACACAGCTAATTGTAACAAAAATATGTATTACAAAATTAATGACGTTGCGAAGTTTTCAATCGATCTTAAGAACGGTAAAGAATGTGAAAACTAGCACATTTTAAAGAAAAGAAAAATGTTCAATGAATAAAATTCTCCGCATAATTTACAATTAATTAATTCATGACTTCGTAGTAAAACACGACCCTGCCGTTTCGTTATTTACCGGTTCACTTCACTAACAAAAACATAGCTAAAAAATATGAACCAAATTTAACTGAAGAAAGAAATCGTTGCAACTGTGTCAGGAGAATCTGTCTCTCCCTTCTCTCTTATGAAAAACTACTAGCTAGAGAACGACTCTACTACTCTACTTTAATAACTAGAGAACCCTACCCCTGCCTCTCTAGGTTACCCATTAGTCATTTAACAATTTCTCCCACCTTCGAGCAGCTTGGTGGTGTATTATTGTTTTGTCATCGGTCCCCGCTATGCATATTTTCCATTAAATCGAACATCTCGAAACAATGAAAATTACATGGAAAAATTAAGTTATGTTTAATTTGTACCCACTATAACCTTTCATTTTTATGGTTATCAAAATAGTTTTAAAATAATAATTTATATGGCAAAACAACGTTTGCTGGGGTCATCTAGTTATTAATATAGTGGATGTTAAAATTTGATACAGTTTTCCCTATATATCTTACTCCAGAATACGGATTGCAAAACAAACTTGGCTGGAGTTTGAATTTTCCTTTTAGTATAACGCGACTCCTAAAGCGTTTAGAATTCGTAATCCATGTAATGAATACAAACGACTCTTTAAAATAAATAAATTGGTAAAAATTCGATGGATTTTTTAGTACCTGCAAGTCTTATAAGAACCTGTGTAAATGTAATCTATATGCCAGGAGTTTCGAGTCCACTTGTACCTTTGCGAAAATAATAGTAGAAGAAAACTTTTCTAGATCGTCACACGGTACGAATAAATAAAACTTTGAGCGATTTGTTTTATTGAATAGGGTAAGTGCACTTTATACGGACTTCTATATTATCAAATTATTTCTAAATTAGTAAATCAATAAGTTTTAAGTATGTGTAAAGCTAGCCAATATACATGCTTATTTTTTTTTTCACAATCGGTCCAATCATATATAACTGTTGATTGTTGATTGTGAAAAACAATAAGTAGTTTTTATGATGCGGTGTAACATCTGCTGCGTTCGCTAGTATTAGTATTATATATATTTATATATTTGCGAATACAGATAATATATATAATTCTTCCCTGTATATTTATTTATTTATATTTAAAAATACCTACACTAACATTATAGGTTGCCCCAATTTGTTAGTGCGGTCAAACAGTAATAGTTACATTATATATTACATATTACAATGTTGATGTTCTTAATAAGATATTATTAATTACATTATACATTAATTCAGATTTTAATCAGAAATTATCATCGTTATATTTATAAATACAGTCAATATATAACATAATATACACAAATATACCTAAATGGGTGCACTAATTTTGATGTTTTTTCTATAACAATTAAATCTGACAGATAATAATCTTTTTTTATAGTGAGAACATGAGGTCGATGACAAAAAATTAGATTTTAGATTATATCTAATTTATATAACTATAATATAAGTATAATATAATATTCCAAAAGATCCATATTTAGAGGTTTTACCCTAGATTGTTTTCCTCCGACGTCTGAATTCGCGTAATAACGGTAGACCTACTTCGCTTAAATATTTGGTTTAGAGTTTCGTATTCTGATTGCCTAAAATCGTGGGCTGTATCCGTCCTGGTTTTCGAATATACATACAGATATACTAAACGTATACGTTCAGTTATAGGGTTGGTATATTAGGTATACGTATACATGGTAACATGGTATAAAATTGATCAATGTATGTCCCAATTATAAGTGTTACTTTGCGTGCTAATTTAGCACAAATACTTTGTTGAAATATTATCAACGGTGATATTGTGGTGTATTTAATCAGATAAATGATCAGATTAAATTATTTACCATTATTATTATCTGACCGCGAAACCAGGGAATTGTTTTGTGAAATTTGAGAGTTATCGTGCAAATTGGGCGATTTGTGGTGCAAAATACGTTTTAGTAAGAAGCGACAATCCTGCTGCTTGGTTTCGTATAAATTATACTATCAGTATATGATTATTAAGTCACTATTACGATGCTTGCTTGGTTAGCTACTTTGATTTAGCGGCCAAACGACTCGTCGTATTGTCATATCATATGAGGAGACAACTCTTACCTTATTTTTAACTTCTCGCTGCATTGTTCAAAATTAAAAATCATTAATTCTTATAGGTATTATCTCAATACACTTATGAACGTCATTCTACCACCCCTTCGGAAAGGTGCTTTTACATCGAAGAGAAGAAACAGCGAAAAAACTTACAGGCAACATACGAGTAAGCGATACCCTTGTTACTGATCTCTATCAACAAGGGTGACCCTTCACTATCAGATGACTCTTCTACTATGTAGTTTATCAATTTATATAAGATACAACTTTGAAATTTACTTATTAGTACAATTTTATAACTACTAGGATTATTAGTAGATACAATTTTATAACTACTAGGATCCATATGTTATATTGGAGCATAAAAATATTCTAATGGATCAAACCACTCTCGAATCTATTTAAACACACCCAATTCATCAAAATTCCTCCAATCGATTAGGAGTTCAGTCATATAGACACGAACAGAAAAAATATATACAAAGATCCAATAAACTTAATTCGGTTACATATCCGTATTTGTTCCCGCTCTACGGATATCGCTTGTTTCTGTTAACGTAACGAACCTTTATAATATTCTAGAATGCAATGAAGTCTAAAGTTTCGGGACGCCATGATTTTCAAGCGAAATTCTTTTAACAACCTAATTTATGCCGTACAAGTCACGTAAAGAGAACAATCGAAACAGATTCTAAAACTTGGAGAACCATTCACTAAACAGTTAAATGGCTGTTAAAAAAGTTTACAGTCTGAATTGAATATTAACTTCACAATAACAAAGATGCGAACGCAATCGGTTGGCGGCGACTAGGTCATTTTATTAAATACGAAAGCCGAAACAAGAACATTTTGCATAAATTATTTAAGAATTTACCATTTGGTTAGAATCCTGTTCAGAATTTGGATCGTATTTGTACGTGCACATGCCTTCCTTCAACCCATTAATGGCCCACTACTGAGCACGGTTCTCTCCTCAACACTGAGGAGGTCTAGAGCATACTCCACCTCGCTACTCCAATGAGGATTGGTGAAAGGGTTAGTGGCCAACCCAAGTGTCGATGTTTTTTTTAAACCGCCCGAAGACCTCCGACATGGCTTGACGACTACTATATTCATAGCAACCGGGACCGACGGCTTAACGTGCCCTTCGAAACACGGAAACGTTCAAGAATTTTTTTTCCACTAGCGGCCACCCATCCAGGTATCGCCCGCAGTTGCTTAACTCTGTCGATCGCATAGGATCGACGCGAGCCGCCGGACTATGAGCGCGTCATGTGTGCACATACTATAAGTAAATGGTGTTATCGTAAATCTTTCCACACGTTAAGTCTACCCTCGGATAGGTTTAAGACTTGAATCCAAACAATTCTCGCATCGCCCTGTGCATCCTTAGTGGTTGAATTTCCCAAAATCCTTTCTTTTTTCGTGCCTAGGAAACTTATGTTCAAATTTCGTAGTCCTATCATCGCTAGTTTCTGCTCAGTATTGATGAATTAGTCACATGAAAAAGGTCTTTCTATTTCATAAATATACCTAATAGTGATACCTAATAGTAAACGAACATGTTATAATTATGTTCACATTAAAATTTTATTGTTATTTTATTGTTCGATTTTATGTAATGTTACCGTCATATAAATTATAACTAAATAATGAGCTGATATTTGTACGCCAACACTGGCAAAGCAGGATGGGCTTTAAAACCTTATTGTAATGTTGTCATCTTAATATCTATGCTTATACAAATAAACGATTGAATTTGAATTTGAATTGAGTATCTTTAGTTGATGTCTATGGGTGACGGTGACCACTTACCGACTCGTCTGTTTGTTTGTCGGCTTGTTACATAAAAAGAATAAACGACCTTAGTTTGTTTGTTCTACATTTTCACCGAACGTAGAACCTTGATAATTAATAGATGTCACAGCAAAATGTACAGCAAAATTTAATTAAAACAAGTGCCTTTATTGAAAACTGAACAAGGCACAATACGAACAATAATCACAGCTTCTTTCCCTTGATTTGTTTGTAAGCCGTTCAATTTGCTCCGCTCTAATTGGGGTGGCAATTTGTACTGATTTCACCTTAAATTGTCCTGTCCGTGTTCTAAATGGGTGATATCCGGAAAGCAGTATGATAGAGTGCCGAAGAAAACGTGGAGAAACGTAGAACAAATTTAACGTCATTTTATATTTGTTCTCTTGAAATGTTTTATTTAATTCCAATAATAATATATTGTTTGTCGTGTGTAACGAATTTGGCAGACGTTATTCTGTAACATAAATAAGTTCTATCGGCTCGAACTATTTCCAAACCACTTTCGAGTCCACAAATAAAAAAAAATCGTCATAATACATACAACCATTTAGGAGTCAGAGACGCATGAACAAAGTAGATGGAGTATAGAGATATATGACATAGTATACATAGAGATATATGGACATTTTTATAATACTGTAGCAATTGCAATCGCTTTGCATTGGAAAATTTATGCATTAATTTCTACAATTCTTTTTGAGAGAAACTTAATATTTCATATTTTATCCATTTTCGTTTTTCATTTTTCTGTATGTTTCCCGAAATGAAAAGTACTTTAAATGAACACCTGTGATCCTCTAAATGCATTTGATGCATTTGCATTTGATGCTTACATAGACAGATAAAACCTTTATCCCCCTATATCGGTAACAAGACCTATTACATTACATTCGATCAAATTCTTTTACCATGAATTGTTACCTACTACCAAACTTGTTTACATTTAAATGTTGAGTGGTTACGCATTAGTAATCAAATCAAATCAAATCAAATCATTTATTCGAAGTAGGTTTTTACAAATACGTCAACTACGCCATCGCTTCAGCAAAAGCCCTACGATGAGTTAGAAAATGTTTTTAGTACTCTTAGAGAGAACTTGAACACTTGAACTCGCGACCGTGTGACAAATCTTCCATTCGGGGCAAGGTACCTTCTCAATTTGATAGAAATACCAAACCCAACAATGGACGGACGGATGTTTTGGCATGTATATAGTATAAAAAAGCAGACAAACAGCCAGATAATAAGTTACCGTCGCCCTTTAACATCAGTATCACCATCAACGCGTTGCCACCACATAAAGGAGCACAGAACTTCACACAGAGACAATAAAGTGTTTTAATTAGAAACTAAAGAGATTCTCCTTCTCATATCTCTCTCACTGTCTTAGAAATTCTACGAACGATAAATCATTACCCTAATTCTACGACAATCCAGAATTTCGTATTCTATCCGCAGCAACCGTTCGCTAATCATTTGAGAGGCGAGGTTCTCGACGGTTGGCGGATTTATTGGCTCCAAATGAATCGGCACCTAAGCGAGATATTAGCTTCGATTTATTGAATGAAATCTAACTGAAATTACAGCACAATTTCAATTATATGTCATGGATGTGAGAAAGGATGGAGAAAGAAAGAGAACGTGGAAAAGATGTTGGAGCTGAATAACTCTTTTTACAATATCGTGACTGCAACACGAACTTTTCCTCGCTTTTTTACAAAGAAATCCTGAACAACTAGTTATTCTCCAGCAGCTGTAGATCGTTGTATCCAAGCCAACATCCTTATGATACCTGATTACCATCTTAAACTGCTTGATTTCTTGAAGTAGCCAATAAATAAGCGGACCAGACATCCGATGGTCGTCATTCGTCCACGGATATCAGTAACTGAAAAGAAAAGATTATCTTGACCAAAGTACCTCTCCGGTTGTGTTCCGATGGAGATCCCGGAGTCCTCCATATAGCGCTGAGGAAGGCCACCGGGGGGGTTTTAGTGC
>DWJN01001218.1:0-18848 GCA_018248895.1 Carystus phorcus
TATGTCTGTCCTCGACATATTTTGATTAGTCCGCATCAGTAAAAGAATTTAATTTAGTCTATGGTTATTTCTTGGTGGAAGTGAAGGTTGTCGGTCGGTTGTGTTTAGTGTCCCTTTTTTAATAAAAAAAATAATAGTATACCTTGGTTGAAGTAGATCTAATTAATAAAACATAAATTAAACTATGCATATATTGGTTTAAATGATAATAATTAATATTTTAACTTCAAATCTGATTCAATAAAGCACTTCGGATCCGACTAATTCCACGCAATTTCGAGCTAGGAAAAGTGTTGTTGCTTTCCTATAATTGACGGTGAAAGTAAGCTTAAATTATTGCGTGATAAATGTTCCAAATCATGTAGATGTGTCTACCAATGAAGTCCCATAAATTATCAAGAATCAATTAAGTTTCGAATGCGAACATTGGTGCCAATTTAGATAAACGATAAGTTTGATAGAAGTGTTGTTATTGAGAATCAGGAAGAGAATAAAACGAGCAAAATGGCTCTAAAAATGGAACCGACGAACGATCTAAATTTTATACTAAAAAATCTGCTAGCTGGAGGTATGTATAGTTTTTCTATATAGAACGTAGAAAACAACTTGTCTTACATGTTAGCTTATACATCTACAAAAAGAACCTCCCGGTCCTATAATTACTTTTGTAATGAACATATCTATCAAATAACTTAATCATTTAAAGTAATATGTAATACATTTGTTTTTATATGCTGGTAGTGGTCTTCAGAAATAACTTGAATCAGCTGGTACTCATACTTAAGATAATTATATTTAAATAATTCACATATCAATTTTATTTGTTATTTTATACTTATTTTGAAGTAACTATAAATATTGTTTTATCATTTTTAAGTTACACATAATATATGATAAAATATTTAATCTCAAACAGGTGTAGCTGGGATGTGTGCAAAAACAACAGTCGCTCCATTAGATCGGATAAAGATCCTGCTACAGGCTCAGTCATCTCATTATAAACACCATGGTGTGTTTGGAGGGCTCATGGCTATTGTGAAACAGGAATCCCTCATCGCTCTTTATAAAGGAAACGGTGCTCAGATGGTCAGGATATTCCCCTACGCTGCAACACAATTCACAAGTTTCGAGATTTATAAAAAGGTACTGTAAAAGCTTATAACCTATTGTTAAAACTGTTTTGTGTAACAGAATAGCTTTGTCAATGAATAAAAAAAAACATTTCCAATTAAATATTATTTAAGTAAATGCACATTATTAAAGATGACTCAAAAACAATGAATCAGTTGCTCAAATTTATCACCCACATGACAATTGCCAGCTTTTTATTAAAATTGGATCATCAATATTGGGACAAAATAAAAGGTTATTAAGGAACATATATAAAAAAGTACAGACAAATTGAGAACCTCCCCCTTTTTTGGAGCTGGTTAAAAAAATCACATAAATCAGCCAGCATAAAAAAATTAAATAGCTTTGATGTGAGTAGTGTTCATTCTCAACTGGAAAATCCAACATTCATTTGATGTAGTTTATAAACCATAGAAACTCTCTCTTCTTGAACTCTATCAACTTATTCAGATTTCTAGAAATCTGCTGTTTGTGTGACTATTAACCTTATAAACTTATGGAAAAAAGTTGCATCTAAATGGTGGAACTTGTTCATTCATGGTAATTTTGATTTTAGTAAACTAACACCTACAGTTTATATCCCATCTGAGGGGTAGAAGTGGTTATGGTTTGAAAGCCTAGTTGTTACTGATACTACCTGCCTACCTGTAATACTAGAAATTCTAAGTTTGATTCCCAGTTGTGGCAGACATGTAACAGATAAATGTTTAGTTTTGAGATGTGGTTGTTAATGAGGTGTAATTTATGTTGTGCTGACTAGAACACAGAGTATCATGTATTGGTTAACAGTGTGTAAACATTTTAGCGTTAATTGATATTTTGCCACATACATTCACCACTAATAGAGGTTTTTATTTGTTTTCTCAGTGAAGAATATGTTTTGAAAGGAAACATACTTTTACCTTGTCCGTGCCATGGTATCATGGGATAAATTATTTAAAGATACTGCAAATGTGTAAAAACCATTTGGATTTAGGACCCACTTAAAAATATTGACCTCAGTAATGATGAATAAATAGTTATGCAATGATGTATTTAAAGTGCTCATAGACAGATGGCTCTGTACAGTAATTAATTGTTGTGCTTACCTATTTTGAATATATGCTGCAAATGAAATAGGGTAATAAAATTGACACGATATTTTGATAATATTCCGTTTTTTTAATCAAAATTAAATTAATTTTTATTTATCGTCTTTTCATATATTTCTGAATTGTTAATAAAGTATTCATTATTATTTTTTAATATAATATCATTAGTTTATTTTAAGGTACTTAAAAACTAAATTTTACGCAATTTGAACAATTTCGGAAATGGAAAAAGGAATGTTGATGACCTCGTCAACAATCTTTCGTCATTTAACACGAACCTGTTATCACCATTGTAGGTAATGTTGTCTTTCCGGCTTTCGTCTTTAGAGAAACTTTTTAGGCCGTGAATATTGCCGCATCGGGTCATTGGGGCACGCGAGGATTCCGATGTGTTTGCCAAACTCGGCATTGAATAGCTAATTGCGTCAATATTTTTTTGTTGTCTAAAGGGCTATCAAAAGGGCTGTGATAACGATGAGATGTGTCCATGGTTATAAATGGTCGCCTTATGGACATGAGCAACAACAAACGCATCATAATTAACCAGTTAGAAAGAAACAAAGTATTGGCTCTCAAGTCTCTGAGCGAAATATTACGACTCGGTTGGCTGTTGACTTATGCAAAATACTTGCAGATTTCCAGACGGATGTGGACAAAAAATAATATGTTATTTCATGGTAATTTTGAAATATGGTGGAAGACTTGTCTACATTATAAAACCAATTTACAAAATTTCATATCTTAGCTCCATAGGTTTTTAGTCCGAGGGCTTCGAATTAGTTCTTATTTGTATGCCAGGCTAAGAGATCAGTAACGCTTACGCGAAACAATCACTAGGCTTTGCAGTTTCACTGAAAAGTCTAATACGTGCAAACCATGAGGTAATAATAAAATGTGGTAGTTACAGAAAATTCTAAAAGCAAATTTCATTTCATGGCTTTCACGGTATTCGACCACGAAACGTATTGAAGGAATAAACCATGACGGTCACCCTACGTATTCAAAACAAAAGCCACATAAAGAAGTCTTTTAGATAGCTAGTCAGATAGTGCCTTGGGCTTATCTCCTTAGGAAGAGGCCAAATCTTTACATTTATTATTATTCTGTTTGTGTGTGTCACTGAAATCCATTTAAATGGTTGGACCGCATGGAGTGAATTTTTCGCATATTTAAGTCGTTTCAATTCGTTAAGCTTCACAATTTCATACCACAGAAAATGTTTAAGTATTTTATGTTGTAGAATAACATCTGTGGAGTCTTATATAAATACGAACTTAATTTGGAATAGTTTAAATTCCAGCATTCTCATTTATTACCAAGATTCAACACAGACTTCTCATACGTCACACTTGATAGGTCAATTGTCTCGTTTGGCCTTCGCCATATTTGTGAAACTTTCCCTGATTCGCATATAGCGGAGCTACGTATACATTTAAATGGAGTGTCGAGACTTGTGGCGATCGAGGGTGACCGTTAAGTGGCCTACAATGGAAATGACGCGCGAACTCATCTTTATTGCTCACTATCAACTGCACGCGGCTACGATCGTCTGGATTTTGATATTGACGCGACTTCGTTATGAAAATAAGCAACTTAAAGGCTTATAAATCTTTATTTCCTATCCCTTAAAAAATTTGATACATCCGACGTTACCTTTTGCCAGTATAATAAATAAAAACTACCTGGGAAATTTCAGTTGTCTAATCCCCCAAGTATTTTAGCTAGGCTTTTAGATTGGGCTGATGTGCAACATTTACTATCTTTAAACATGTTTATATTAAACCATGTTTATTTCGTTCACTTTTAGAATAGCTCCGTAGCATCTGGAAAATTTTCGAGAAACAACAATTCGATGTGGGTAAAATCGCTTCAAAATACAAATTTTAATCTGCTTATACAAGATGTAGATTGTACTCGTTATGGCTATTGTTGGGTTCTCACAATAGGTATTTTTTGTACTAAGGTCGCGATCTTTGTAGTCTCATGCTTCATACGTAACGTATACGTACGTAGAACTACAATAGCGTAGATGATCTAATGTTTATATAATTTATAAGAAAGAATAAATTGAAGTATTGTCAACCGTATTACAGCCGCAAATAAACATATAAAAAATGGTAACTACGCGCTCTTAACATCTTAAACATCTATCGATAGGTTTTGAAAATCGCCTTGTGTAATATGGAATGCATATCGTTCTATGGAAATACCTATTTAGAAGCCGCAAACATCCAACAAATTTTTTTTTCAAGGGTTTTCAATGCTTCGTGACAAAATACTAATGAAACGGATACATCAAAATATCATCTATTTTTGACTATTGCGTTGCCGTATTCGACATGATGTTTACCTACAGAATTCTCGTCATTAATTCCTCTTTGCGTGTTACATTGTATGGTAGAAGTTACTTATAATGTAAAGCACGTTCGGCCAACAAACTAATTTTCACTTCATTAATTCCTACACGCTCAATTGCGGTAATACTTGCAGACCGAATGCACGGAAGAAAGCTATTTATTTTGCACATGATCTCACGACCGTCTAACATGATTCTAAAGTTAATTTGAAAGTCATCAAAATTATTTATAATTAACTCACAAGATGTTGGCATTGACAAATATTTTTCTCGTTATTTTTAACCGACTTCAAATGGAGCGGGTTCTCAATTCGACTGTTTTTTTTTATGTGTGTTATAATAACTTTTTATTGGGTTAACCGATTTGTATGTTTTTTTTTACATTGGAAAGCTGGTGGTTGTCATTAATCCCATTTATGTTTGAGAGACACCCGACGAGTTAATTTTGTGTTATCCCGAATGCGTACTTATTGGTGCGTATGTCTTCGAAAATCGGAATATTTAATTCCGTGCATTTAATTCATGTCGGCTTTTTTAATTGCATTTGTTATTACCTTCAAATTTTTCAGTAACGAAATATGCATACTCAAAAAGTACTTGATAAAATGGGACTGAAATCTATAAATGATAAGTAACATAGGTACTTATGCGTGTAGTAAGCAATATTGTAATGCTAAAGTCTTAACACAATGAATGCGGTTATATATATGGGTATCTAGTTGAAAGAAAAACGCCTAATAGAGACCGGTTTTATATTTCTACTTAAGCTTTTTTACTGTTTCTACGTCTTTAGTAGTTATTACATCAAATTAACATAATTTTTAATTCATTACCTAGTTGATTAATTTTAATTATTTTGAAGTTATTAAAAATAAATGAATTCTGTAAGAAGTTAATAATTATTGTATAATTAAAGTGGTTACTTGGAGAAGAGGAAGTAGGCGACGGTAATTTATTATAAGTTACTTGGTTGGTTACTGAATTTGTTTGTGTTTACATCCATGTAATTAATAGCTAATAGCGGATTTGGCATATGACATAAAAAACATTTTCTATGAGACCTATTTGAGAATTTAAACCATTTTCTAACCTACTTAAACACGCACAAAAGCTTAAATCAAACTCAGTCCTACCGCTTAGGAAACGTTTAATGACATACACACAAACGGTAGAATTAAATATAATGTTCGGGCGTCCCCGCGGTCTCCAGAATAAGCCCCCAATGGCATGGTGTCTCCGATTCCGTAGTTTGGTTAATAACGCGACGTCTCGTCATCGTCCTGCCATCTTCCATCCTATTCACTCCACATCCCAAAAAAAAAATGAAAATTCTATCATCAAACATCCCGGCGCACGGCGGGTATCCATCCCTTCGTTGTAAATATCCTTCCAGTAAGAAAGACGCGCTGTGACTCGTCATTTGTTTGTAATAATGTTATTGTCTTCAAGTCAAGAGTGAATAGGCTTCTACAATGTTAATGCGCTTTGCCACTCAAAACAACATCACCGCTTACTATCAGGTGGGACTGTAGTCAAGCCTTAACTTACATACATTTAATAAAAAAAGTTGCCTAGAAGAAGGTTGCCCAAAATCCTGAATTTTCTTTAGAGCGGTACAAGACTGATAACACCGTATAGGTAGTATGTTTGAAAATTTTGACTGAAATGTACAAGACAGTCTTGAAAGTTCCATTCTGTGTTTATATGTTTGTTTATTTAGAAAGATTAAGTTTATTAAGAAAAAGGTTATTATAAATGTTTTTAAGGCTGTTAGAATGTTTGTAAGGGGGGACTGGTGTTCTAAGAGACAGGCCTCGGCTTAGTTTAGACTCCAGATTTTCCATATACTAGACTATCTAATATCTTAATAGTAAGACTAACGGCCGGTTTCTAAAAGGCTGATCAATGAAAAAATTAAGAAATTCACTGTCGAATCTATTGTCAAACGTCAATCGGGTTGCAGAAAGCATGATTATTCCGAAATTATTCGCTAATCAACGTTTCAGAAACTTAAATTGACTTCATAGAACTTTCACGTTAATATGGATGTTGGATGAACGAAATTTTGACAAGCCTTTCAGAAACCGGCCGTAAGTGTTCTACACACAGGTTCTACATAAACTTATATTAAAATATCGCATCAATTGTTTTGTGCGGCAAAAGTATGTATATGAACATTATTGATTATCTGTATAATAATATAGTCGTTATTAACTGTTGCGAGATTTATGTCCATTAAATTGACTCCATAACTCGACTACACATCGGAGATCACGAAACTATTCCTAACACTTATTTAAGTTCATTCATTTAATTCTCTAAGGCAGATTTTACTGACACCTAAATATGTGAATCACGTATTTATTAAAACATATTATTCGCTATAATCAATACCTTTTTAAAATATTGTATGATACGTAACTTGTTTTAATTACTGCATTCTCATTTTAATTTTATTGTTCTTTTATTTTTTTTTGTGGTGATTCTCATTCTTAAAAAACAGTAAAACGGGCTAATTTAGCAGGAACTTAGTTTTTAATAAATTGTAATAAAACATCTTTTAAGTAACTTTACAAGCAGGTGTAGCCACATGAATATTCAAAAACTAATGTTTATTTTTATCTACAAACAAAATCGTTAGAACTATCCATTTTAATACAATCGTATGTCAATATGTTTTAAAATGAAGTGTCAGAGAACTTCTATTAATTAATAATTAATTAAAATAATTAAGTAATAAAATTTTAGTCATATATCACATTATTCTAACGTGCAGAATTAAAATATAATCCAAGTGTCTTATGTAAATTTAAACAAATTCCTATACATTTCGGCATTTCATAAAAATAACCGATAAAAGCTATGATGTGCGGAGGCCCTAGTGTAAAATAATTGTAAAATGGCATATCTATTCATTGCTACATTTAATACTTGTATTAGGTATGTGATATAGGTATTTGACTATATTTATTTTTAAAAACCAACGAAGTATAATAATGTAAACTTTCGAATTTCATAAAACTTGCAAAAAAGTATACTAGAGTCATGTGATATTCTTGAAAAATTATACAAAAAATATTTGTAAAATTAAAATAAACACTGGACCGACAATGGCTTTTTTCAAAATAAAAAAAGTCAAATACCTCTTAATAAAATCTATTCGAATACAACTACAAATAACATAGATAAGATGCTCACTACGAGATTTTTCCTACCACGAAGGCGTATATTACATTGTAAATATATACTTTCACTACGAGTCCATTTGTATCACAATTCTATGAGTCATAGCCCTTTAACGCCCTCCTTTAATGGTACCTGAAAACGTTTAAACATTAACATCATTTAATTTCTTAACAAAAATTTGTACAAGGACAATATTTGTGTAAAATTACATAATATAAGCTACTCTCTGAGGTATCGTAGCTCAGTTTCTGAAGTACTTAAAATAAGAACTATGTACATTATTTTATAATAAGCTTTTTGTATATTTTATAACTGTGTTTTACACACAACAAACAAATACTATAAAATGAGAAATTTATTTTATGAACACCAGATTATTCTGGTTTTTACATTTATATGTAAATTTTTTATGGAAAAAGAAAGTTATGTAACCATTGCGATGATATACATACATAATGTTAGTCACTAAAAAGTAAGCGGATAAGAATAGACTTTTGCTATGGAGCAGACGATATTACTAACATACTGGTTCTATCAAGCTTAGAAAATTAGGTGAAATTTAATGTAAGGTAAATTTCAAAATAGGATATATCTAGCAAGGTAAATTTTAAAATAAAGAAATCATTATTTTTAAATGGGTAATTCTTAGCAAAGACATAAAATTTCTATTGGGAAAATATTAGCTTTCTACTGTACTTTGTAGTAGTTAAGAAGAGATCACCTCGTGTCTACCGTCCATGGCAAGAGTGGCAGCAATTGTCCCCGTAATAATGGTAGTGGCAGAGCCGCGCTTGCACCGCCAACGCGCAGTTGACCAGCTTATCAACACACTGACCTGTGGAGAAAATTATATGTAACAGAAATATATAAATAGATTATACAGAAAAATTATACTTCATAAAAAATTATGGCTCTCTTCCTTATTTATTTATTATTATATATTGTTAATGTAACAAATATTACGTTATTGATTTACATCCTTCCTCCTTCGAATGAGGTAGCACGCCATTGTTCCATCGGATTTAAGAATAAGGAATGACGTGATGTCTGTCAGTTAATTGAATAGTTGTGTTAAAAATAAACTATAATCCCGAGAACTAAATTGTTTTAATAATATATAGATCGAAAAAAATGCATTTATTATATTAATTGTACAGTTGTAACTTAAGTAAAGATAAGAGTAAGGATAAAGAAAAGAAGAAGAAGAAAAAAATGTTCGAAACATTCGAACACAAAAGGTTAAATTTGGACACATGCAACAGATGTCTGAGCACTTTAATAAAGGTGCTAGGGAAAGTATCCCCGCAATAATTCACCACGTTGCAGATAGCATGGACATTATGTAAAGGACGTGAATATCCGTGGCTGAGTATCTAACCCAAAAACCCAGCTCAACACATATACCGTTGATTCGCATTAATGCCCCCCAAAACCAATTGATAAAGAATTAAAGAGTTCGCGACGGTACGCGGCCGAGTTCTAATGTTTTAACTGTTTTGACCCGTGCTACTCGCGACATAGAAATTAAACAAAGGTTTGTAAACGTAGCAATAGCTTACAAAATAAACATCACGGATTAATATAATTCTTATTCAAACCATAAACAGAGCTTAAATACCTTCAAAAGAAATGAACTAGAAGAATTTAAATTGTTATTAAATCATGATAATGGGTTTTAATTCCAAACACTCGCAATTGTTGTTTTTAGGCAATAAAAATATAAACGTATGATATTATAATTGTTTGAAGAGCACACAAACAAACCACAAAAATCAGTATTACCTACTACATAACACCGACGTTAATTGCATCCAGGATACAGGGAATGGTAATGTGAATGTATTATAGACATGCTTCTTTCTGTTACCTTAACGTAAAGTTAGGAAATTGTAAAGACAACATTTACACGCAACCAATGTTAGCCTATTTTATGACGTTGCAATGTGGATTGGCTGTGGCACGAGATGGCACGTAACTAATGGAAAAATCGAAAAGTCTATCATTGTTATTTCGGTAGGATTATCACCAATGTCATTTGAGAGAATGTAACGAATATGTTATACTAGTTGTACCCGCCGGCGTTGCTACACATGCTTAAAAAAGCGATTAAGAAAAGTCATTATATAAGAACACATTCGTTTTGATTCTGTTTAATGAAGTGCTGTTGAATACGGTTAGACTTAGTCCGATCGATTAGCAAAATCAACCTTTACGACTGTAAGTCATCAATTATGTTTCCGATCGATAAAATTTTATTACCGATACTATTTTCAGAGAATTCTGAACAAAGATGCTAAATACATCAGCGCTCTAACTCCTTTTCAGAATCTATAAAGGACAATTAATTACCTAGATAAAAATTTGAACCAAAATTGCTACTAAAAATATTTGTCGTCTTACTTTAATACCCGGAAATCTATTAAAGATCTGGAATCACTTATCTCACAAACATTGTACAATCAATCTGTCAAAACATTTACGTTAGACTACTGTGTGAAACGAACTTAATATACTGTGGTCGTCTATTTATCTAGTAACTTTAGTTAACTAATGGTCGGTCGTGACTCACCGTTCCCGGGCGATCTCTCTCTGAAATTCTGTGTGTTCTCACTTTGGTGTCGTGTTACCCGCTGTTGGGGGTCTGAAACTAAAAATTATTTATTTAAGTCCGTATAAATGCAAATCAGGATGAAAGGGATTCTTCCGCGTGATAACTTTCGTGGTTATATTACTTTAGAGAAATAGTCTAAAAAAGTTTTTAGGAAGTTGTTTTAAATTTGTTTCATCTTTAATTAGGGCTTGTTTTAGTAATATGTATTTATACTGTCGCTCAAATTAATATGGGACCAATCGGAAAGCAAGAGCGTTGTCGCCATTCGAGCACCTTTCTTCCCCAATCATGTGACCGTGTATGGTACTTCGAACTATGTGGCCTGCTTTTTCTTCTAGAATCTTCACAAGGTACTCGTTGCGGGTTATGCGAGTTTTGTAGCTACTGAAACCCCCCAACCCCAACCAGTGCATAATTTGGTAAAGCTTCAGGATCTCTACGCACCAGTTTTTCCCAAACATTCCTATCAGGCCCCTTCTTGGAGCTACTTAGAATCTAGAATACTGCTACAGATGTATGTTGGCAACTAAGTCCGCTTTGGTCGATAGATTCACTCAACACTTTCTTTTGTTTTGTTTACGTGGTCAGAGCATCTAACTTATATTTTTAATAGCAAAGATCAGACATTTTACGTATGGGAAATTTTGACACTACCAGAACGATGAAAAAATGTCATCCACAGGAACGGGCAACATCTAATTGAATAAAGTTATGTTAATTGGTAACAAAAACTCTGAATTTTCCTTATTCATTGAAATTGATCCATTAAAATGTAACCCACCTGACGGGCCAGGGTTGACGATAACGCGGCAATGAGTTGCCAACCCATTAAAATGTAACCCACCTGAGGGGCCAGGGTTGAGGATAGCGGGTTTGACCGCGGGTCGCGTGGAGCACCGCGCGGGCACGCAGGAGCGGCGCGCGGCGGGCCGCAGCCCCGAGCACTCCCCGTCCCGCGCCGCCCCCTCCGCGCTCGCCTCACCACCCCGCGTACACCACACCGTGCGAGTTTGGATGCCCGCTTCGCAAGGACCCGTGCACTGATCACATAAACTTATTATTACTACTGTATATTCATTGATTCTAAAAATATGCAAAAGGTAGCCAAGCAATAAAGAACTCTTTATAATATTGAGCGTGAAATTTTTTTGGTCTTCTGCTTTCTTTTCGGACGGCAACGCGTCAGTGATGGTGATGGTGTTCAGTAGTTACGGCTTCTCGTTTGTTTGCTTTATATCTCAGCGTTTCAATTATAATGGATACATTACGGAAGGATTAGCAGCTACTCATGGTATCTAAAAACCGAAGGCCACTGACAAAGCTAAACGACTGTTATCTAGCGATAACAATCGAAAACCGATGGCTTAACTTGCCTTACAATTATAAACGCTTACAATAATATGGCGCTAACGGCGACAGACGAGATTTAATCATTTTTTAATACGCAAGATATAAATAAATTAGCACGCAACTTCTTCAAACAACCTTTAAAATGTTTTGTACGTATAATGACGTCACGAAGCTCATGGCCCGTTTCCTCATACGAAACTTTTGTTGTCCCTTTTAATAGTTCTCTTCTAAGCGCTGATAGCCCGACGGTTTGCATCGATCTACAGCATCTTATCGCAGATAGCAGTCATAGCCATATCGGAGACCTTCGGATTGCTTAAAAACTTCCGACACTTGTAGTGACCAGCTCCTCTACAAACTAGCACTGGAACAGCGTAAACTAGGGCCACTAGGTCTCTTTAGTATGAAAGAGAGATCAGTGCTCTGTCATCGGCCATTATTGAATTGAATGTGTTCCTTACTAGCCTATTAATGGTTGAAGACGTTATAATTCCCCTTAACAAGTGGACTTCAAATATTGTCATATTCTGATATCATAAAGTTTCCTAATTTCTAACAAATTGAGGAACTAGAGATGGAGAAATCGCTTACCTCTCCCCAATCGCTAAGATACCAAGAAGGTGCGCACTTTCCTCCGCATTCCCTCTCTGCTTCGGGTTTAATGCTATGACACGAAGCTTCCCTCAATCTTCTTCCATTATCTCCAATGCAGACCACTCCTCGGATCTGGCGACCGCCGCAAGCCGCTGAGCAAGGAGACCACTCGCCTAATAGGATAAAGAGGGGAATATTTACAAAACAAAAGAGAAATAAGTAAAAGGAAAGAGAGAATTACAAATACCTTAAAATCATGAAAAATCCATTAAGCCAAATGAAAAATATGAGCATAATTTTAAAATCCATATTTCTTAACTTAATTTTTTTTGTAAATTAGTTTCTAACTGAATATTTTTAAGTTAAATCTGGAGTAGCCCGTTTGGCAAGATGTTGCACTTAGTTATATTATCTCAAGAATTATTTCGCTTTCATATATACTATGTTGTTTCAAATCGAAATATCAAGTATCTATTCACGTGTCTAGAAGTAAACGTTTATTCTAGTACAACTGTACACCCAGACACGAGAATTCAACTGCTTTGATTTCTTAAACTACATGTACTAAATCTTATATAATTGATTTACTTATGACAAGGCTATACCTATATAACAATAATATTTCTACTTATAAATAAAAATATGAGAGAAATTAAACGTAAACGAAAAGCTAATGTGATAAATAAAAATATAACGTCCTCACTCCTACTTTTTGCTATGCCCTACAAGGCCCATGTAAAAAATAAAAATAAATAAATAAATAATATTCCAAAATTCCAATGATTATTGTGAAGGGATAAATATTTCCTCTTATTCGTTATTTTACGTATTGAAATTAAAAAAACATGTAGATACATGTTCCTTTTTAATTTATTTTTAAACATCAGCTCACCAGTAAACCATTGGGCGTCATCACACTGCTTCCGCAGTCTACAGGCTTGGGATGAGTGAGGTGCTCTATGAGGCACGCAACCATTCGGGTCAGCGCAACGCACCCTTCGCGACTGCACACCGCCTCCCACACACCAACCGACGCACTACGAAAATTGTTACAATAGCAGTTTGCTGATAGATTTTTACATATTATAATATACATTTATTATATTTTTATATGCTAGTATGCTACGATCTATCTCCTTATCACACGCTAGGATACTTGTCGTGGGTGCTATAGACAATACAGAAAGACAATTAAATACATCCCGACCGAGAACAGAAATTTAAACTCATCGTTCAAATTTCGGTCTCGCTGGGAATCGAACCCAGGACCCTTCGTCACGAATGCCGTACCACTCGATGGTAAGTCTAGTCACTTTTTTCTTAAAAAATCCATACTATAATCCAACGAGAACACCGATCAGTTAATTCCAGTCTCTTACAGCACGATAGAAGACGAAACAATTTACTCAAAAGAGCAGTCATCAAAGTCAATATGAATGTAAATACAAGTAAAATAAAAAAACATCGTACCTCAGACCATTCAGTGTACAGCCATCCTCCGGCCGCACTGAAGCTGTAAGATGGTTCCGGTATTGGACTTAATTCATTTTCCGTTGCGTTGGCAGCGACAGAAATAACCGGCCCTTCATGGAAAGTGTCAGTACGGTCCTTTGGTCGCACTTGCCGTCTCGTGTCAAGACGTGGCACATTAACCGTGACAGCGGTGCCGTCACAATTTGGAATATCACACAGCTCCTTGCTTGACGGCATCGGGAGAGGACACTTTTGGTCGCTTATCTGTAAATGTTCTATATTTAAACAGGCGATAATTTAGGGCACCGACTGTAATAACTTTTCTAAATAAAAAGAAATGTATTTTATTAATTACTAAAATACTTCGTTTAAGCCTATTTTGTGATAACCCAGGTTATACACAAGAGATCGTTTAATTAACATAATTCAGATATTAGAATTTCTAAATTCTTAAAATAATTGTAACCAATGATAGTGACCCTTTTTAACTTCAACTGTTATTAAATTATTATTATCAGATTTAACAGATGTTTTCCTGCAACTTAAGAAAATATTCTATCTGATCGAACTGTCAATCCTAACTATTCTCGAACCCATTTAAACACACAAAAAAATAATCACAATTGAATCAACCGCTTAGGAGGAATTTATTGTCATACACAGCCGATTTAAATAAATACATAAATAACGCTACACACTCATAGTCCCGCACTAGACATAAATATATTTGTGTTCAAAAGAAAACTATCATCTAAACTATTTACCGTAGCCCGTTTAACATATACTATCTACATATAATGAATTTTTCATAAATAAAGTAAAAGATTTTGCGTCTCAGAAAACAAAGACATACATTTCTACCTACGAAAATTATTCAGAACTACGCGAGTCTATTTATCAAACACATACATAAATAAGAGACCGATTGTTAACTGCAGCGATAGAGATTATTGGAACAGGCAATAAGGAATTGTGATATACACGGAATTTTTAGCTTACCTTCGTGATCCCACGAGCATGGTCTTGAACACAGCCTACGATACGAGTTCTGTGAGCAGGACCACAAACTGGACATGGTCCCCAAGCAGTGGCTCTCCATCTAGGAGGGCACGGAGAAGCACCACATCTTCGACGCCTCGAAGGAGGAGGCGATCCACTACAGTGTGCAGGAGACACCTCTTTATCTTCCTTATGGCCAACTTCAACGCACTTATATTTACCTATCTGAAGGCCACCACCACAAGTTCTCGAACATTGCGTAAAGGACAGAATCTTCCACACAAACTTTCTGTTCCCAATAACGTTGCTATCGAATTGAAATTGATTTTCCATTGAGTTGAACTCTGGCTGCTTGGACAATGAAGGTTCAGTTTTTGAATTGTCAAGAGCTCTGGTGTGAGATTCTGCCATGTGATGACGGTGATGTCGTTGTGTTGGATGATGTTCAGCGATATTATTTGCTGGTGGAATATCGTTGCTGGTTTCATCTGGCAATGAATCAGTAAGATATTCGTACTTGATATTCGGATTTGGCTGCGTATATAGAACCTGGAAATTATTTTATTGTATAATTTGGCGACATCAGGATATGATGTAAGTACGTATACATAAATTTATGGCATAATATTCACCATGATATCGATAGGATGCTGTATAGGTCCCATGGCGAATATACTGTCGAGGCCAGCTGCGCGTGAGTAAACAAATCTTGCACCCGCCGCTTCATAACTTCCTGGTGCGCTCACAGCGAACTCGCCATTCACGATATACGAGCCATTTGTCACTCGTAATGCTAGAAAAACAAGAACTGTTTAGAACATGGCAAATAAATGCCTACATTTGCTTTGCCGTCAGACAATTTGCTGGCTGCTACAAAGTGTTACGGTGTACGTCATGCAAATAATTAACCACCAATTGTGCAGGCGGCTATCTCCATTTATCTCACAATTTGCGGCGTAGGCGCCTCTATTGAAGAGATGTTCGGCAAGCCGGCCGCGTGTGCAATTCCAATTAATCGATTCGACATCGATCTTTGCACTAGCACGCACTTCATCTCTCTATTAAGAACTTGCGTGACCTAGTATTTGTGTTTCGAATCATTAAAAAAAATCAAGACTTATTCGCTGGTCGCCTTCTAATCAAAAAGCCGTACAAAAGACCTTGAAGATCCTTAGAAACATTAGGCACGCGGATAGTTAATTGGCAGTCATTGTATTCAATACACGTTAAACAGTGCTCATAATAATAATTTCCCTAATTTGTATTATGTTTCGTATTTATCATGCGCGTTTATAAATTACTGTTATTATAGTTAAGGAATCTTGTAAACGCGCTTTGATCATTTAACATCTCGTTCTGCGCGAGGTATGTTATTATGCTTGTTTGAATGTGTCGATATCATTTACATTCAAATAAGTAGAAATAGGCGGGAGATTATTGTTATAGATAAAGTCTTGAGCAATATGCAATATTATGTGTAAACTTATGGTAATTTTGAACCGCGATCTTTACACCATTCTTATCAGTTTTGACTGCAAAGGAATCTTGTTCATAACTTTCAACCATTTTAGGAGAAAAGACTTTTCAACTGCGTAAGGAATGTTATTTTTTGTCTCTCTTTTTGATTTCTTTGTTACTGCGCGATGGATTTTGGTATTTTTTAAGTTCTGTTGTTTGTATCTTTCACATATAATACTGCTTTTTGTTTAAGATTTAGATTATTTTTTGAGCGTATAATATATTAGGATGGCAAATAAAATATTAAACATCTATGGTATTCGATAGGAATACACAGGTTACCTTTATTGCCTCGGAATTAATTAATAGACGACCCATATGCAGTTTGTTCCATTTCCAGCGAGGAACAAATTTAAATAATGTGTTTAAATTTCCTTTTCTCAGCCTGAGCTCTGGATCCATGTTTCCTTGTCTTTGTGAATTAACATGGCACCCACAGCGCAGGGAATCATAGTGTGGGACTATTAACATAATAGCATTATTACTACTATTATTTCTCAATGCTTTCCTTAGTTATTTAAGGTCCAATTCCCAAATGCAAGAAATTTTGAGTTGTACCTTTTTTATTGACTGAAGGTTAATAAATTTCTCTTAGTTTACTTACGTGTTTTTTACTATTGATAAAATGTGAGTTGGTTAGTATAAAAATACGAGTATATAAATTGTTATTGATAAACCTCTGTTTACGTTCACAGGATAATTCTATTTGTTCAATTGTTCATACTACGACGTACAAAAATAAGAAATCAGCGATAACAAAATACAGGAGCAAATATTTATTTCTATAAATACAGATATATCATCATCCTGGACCTATTCGGGAAGTGAACTTAAAGGCGGACATGGTCAATACTAGTTAGTCGAGTTGGACGACAGAAATTTAAGAACAAATAAGAAGAGGAAGACGATGGAATAACCAAAAAAATCCTATCAAAATCTAATAGCAATAATATGGAGAAATAATATTATTATCTTAATGATCCTTCGCCAATTTTCAGAAAAGGTAACCATAATAATTATGAACAGTAACAGACATCTACATAGCCTTCGATTGGTCTAAACTTAGAAATACAGACCGTTATGTTCGATTATTCCGTATGCAGCCACTTAAATACTGACCTATATAGTTCTCGCTAGAGACTATCTCGGAGACATTGAGGCGACAGGCGCCTCGTGGAACGGTAGTCACGTAGGAGTAGCCGAGGGGGAGGCGAGGACGCGAGAAGAGTCCCGATACGAGCCGACGGCCGCAATGGACTTCACGTGTCGCAGTCGAGGCCAGGACCCCTTCACGACCCACAACCTGTAACAAAACTCTTTAACATTATTTTATTCGGGAATCTGACAACTAAATTCAACAAACTTTCTACGATTCGATAATTGTTATTAGTAATTTAAATATATTGTACGCCGAAAAGGCAGGACGTAGCGGCCACTTCATTGTAACATCTTAAAATAACTACCTACTGTCCACAATAAAATTGATTTGATTTGATTTGATTTGATTCGATTTGCTTGTAAATTGTACACGTGTGATCCGATGACAATACAATCATATGAAGTTCGGAGATGAGACCCAAAACCCAGAAATGGATATTAGTCCTCCTAATTCATCCATTATATGATTATGCATACAATTTTTATTGGCTATTTGTTACTGCGCATTATACGCAATGTTTAACTCCCCAATACTGCAGTATTTAAAATGAAGCCCTTTTAAATGCTACGCTTTATTCGTTATGCGTATCCCACATGGCGTTGAATCGCAGAGAACGTGAATTAACATGTCAGAGCATTTCATGGATGTCGTAGAATGCGAGGAAACCCGCTTAGACGTTTTCATAATTATAGCGGCCGAGTAAAACGAGCGCTTAGCAGATGCTCCTATCTATCTCGCACGTACAGATGTTGGCAATGAGATTACTGGGTGCAATACAAAATAAAATCATGATCCTACAGCAACATATGAAGAAAATAAACCAATAAAAGAAATGCATACCATGAAACTCTCTGTTAACGCACCAGTCATTAGATATGTACTTGCTTAAGTTAGAAAAAAACGTAAGATGCTTTTATTACCTATATGAACCAACAAGTGAGCATAAACATTCCAATTTAAACATACTTTCGGTTTATGAAGAAATGTATGAAATCGGTGGCCATAAATGAATTATTATTAAATTAAAAAAATTGCACAATAATTAATAATTAGTTCATACATCCGGTTCAAGCTAATTCAAAGTGTGTTAAAATTATTAAAGAACTTGTAATATGTATATGACAAACAAAATTTCAAATTCAATTTAAAAAATTCGTAACGCATGTTGGAAAAATATTTTGACAATAAATTAATGATGTGTCACGCAACGACTGAGGCGTTCTCAATTAAGGATTTCATAACATATTTCTTAAATGAGTTATTAGAAGACAGTTATAAAGCGACTATATTTAGAATAGCACTAATAAAACCTAAATGTATCATTGTAGACTCAAATAGTTCTCGTCAATTGATTCGATCAAGAATTTATAGCTTCAATCT
>DWJN01001219.1:0-18847 GCA_018248895.1 Carystus phorcus
TCTTTTTTGAAGAATTCTGTACAAAGTTACTAAAGACCAATGGTCTATGATCTACCTGAGATGGAGTCTATAGAGGACAAATAAAACATACAAACAAACACTGATTTTTATATATTTAATGATGAAGTAGAAATAGACTATTTTAGTGTATGAACATTTCGATTGGCCCTGAAATCAACAAGCTATGGCTTAGAATAGCAAACATTCTCATTTCCGAATGAAAATGGCTTTAAAATATATATATAAGTAAATATTATGTTATATGATAAACTTATGTTAACTGCAAGAAAATATGTAATAATATTTTATAACATAATTATAAAAACTTTCTTCCGTATTACTATAGTTTTTTTAGTTTTTCTTTTGACTTTATGGTCCTTTCTTTCTTTAAGTACTTTCTCAATAATTTTCTTAATAATTTTACCAAATTTAATTCCTACAATACTAAATTAGGTTTCCAAACAATACCATTATTAAAAAAAAAGTTCCCGCTTATTTTGAATTCCATTTTCAAACTTAGTTCCGTTTCAATTATTTCCAATCGTATGCGTTGCGTCCATAACTCCCTAATAAGTGAAACCATAAATTCACCCACTAATTGGTGCGATTAGAAGTTTTAATTATTTTATAGATTTCTTTTGTAATTTTATCGGGTTCTTTATGGTCGGCCGATTCGTTTTCTATGTAATAGTTAGTTGAAATTGATTGTTAACATGTTATTTGGTTGATTTCACCAATTACGAATTATTCTCGCCATTAAACACCTCTTATGCTTTGCCGCGGAGGTCTTAGTCATGGCTTTTAAATGAAATAAAGATGAATCTGTATGAGTTATTTAAAAATATTGCTATGGTCTGCATTCATATTATTTAACTGTAATAGATAAATATAATAACTGAAAAAGTCTAAATCTTAATATACATACATACATATGTATACTCCTAAACTACTTAACCGATTTTAATCAAATTTTGCACACCGTGTGCAGTTTAATCCAACTTGAAAGATAGGATAGCTTACATCTCAATTTATAGTCGCAATATTATTTTATTGCAAATCATTTGTATAATATCTTACGAAGGATTAGTTCCATAAGATTATAACAGTTGGCGATGTAAGGTAATTACTCGGCTAAATTGAGTATGTAAACCTTAGTTACAGCAACGCGTGGCCGAGTCTGCTAGTTCTTAAATATATTTGCCATGTACAGACATCGATCAGTTCCAGTTTTATTATGTATCGATATTTTATCTATGTATCGATTGTTTTTCAGCCGCCGATGTGACAGTATATATGCGTCGTGGACAATTTTACGACCATCCTGACATAGCACCACCTCCCGTCAGAAGAATGGGGGATGAGGATGACTGTTAGTAACATTAGTAACTATTACTAACTACATTAGTGGGCATTACTATCCTATAAAAATATAATAACGCCACACAGTCAGACCCCTTCACTAGGATACCCTGTCGTGGGTATCATGGACAACACAGAAAGACAATTACACACACACCCAGACCGAGAACAAAAATTTAAACTCATCATTCAAATTTCCGCCTCGCTGGGAATCGAACCAAGGACCCATCGAACCATTCGTGACCATTACGCCACGCGGGTCGTCATGGTAATCTTTAACTACTTTATTAATAACTAGTAACCGCGTTCACTTTGCTTCGAGAAACCTATGCCTTAGTACAGTAGGAAATGGTTAGACAGGGCTCCATAAACTGATATATTGTTAATTGTAAACAATTAAATAAAACAAATACTTAATGTTGCCTCAAGGTTACTGCTATATGTCAGTGGAAACCATATCCAACTAAGTCAAGTTATTGCTGAAAATAAACGCACAGACAAATATAACATTATAAAAATCGATCCATGTTGCGTTAATAAATTGTCTTTTTCAAATATATTATGTCCAAACATCAACCAATAGGTTTCATTTATTTATATATCCTTTAATTACACTGAAATGCAATGTGTGATGACTCTATAATCTCGTTGATAGTGAGTTTGCGCCAGTAAAGGGTTTCTAGACAGAAGCAGATATTAGTGTTATAGATGCGTTTTAGCAAATTCACGATGTTATTAGTTGAAATTCCAAGTTACCATTATCAAATTTCTCATCTGGATGTTTTAAAGTATTTATTTAATTATATCAGTTTATTCCAACTTTTATGTATTAATTTAATTTCGATTATGAGGGCCAATAAATGCGTGTTGTTTCTATTGTCCCTACTTCAGTGTTCGCTGAAAATATCACATCGGATTATGAAGAACAAGTTATTTCAAACAATGATTCTGAACCTCTCCCCGACAAGTGGTTAAAAGATGAAGATGCAAGGGAATACGCGATAAGGCTTACGAAATACAAAAACAATGAAAGAAAAGAGGTCGATGAACATGAACTCAGAGAACAACAAAAGGTTATTTATGTTATTTTTAGTAAGGACCGCTCGAAGGCAGTCCCGATTCACTCCGAAACATGAAGATGTTAACGCCTGAGGAAATTTAGATGCATTCAAAATAATTGTTAATTTAGAACGGTTTTTTTATGTAACTTTCAGATAAATCCAGTATACACATCAACTTTACCGGCTACACGGCGACTGTCAAGCATTCTGGTTATACCAACGACAATATTACTAAGCGATAGCTCCCAAATAATTCTGAGGAAGTTCTTGCCGTTAAATGATATAGTCGACAACGCTCACAAAAAAGAACCAAGTGATGACTTGTACAAGGATAGTAATGACAAATATATAACCAAGCCAAGTGAAATTGAACTCGGTGAAAGACAAACGGAAAACATTCAACCAGATATTAAAATACGATTCGATGACGTTTCTGAAAGGTAAAATTATGTTACAAGCTTTTATTTTTCTTGTATCTAAAATATTACAAATTGTACAAATATTACATGTATTACGTTGCATTTACGTACATATATTCATAGCATGAATACATAAGTTAAATTAAAATGAGCTGCTTTAGAATAAAAGGCTTTTGTATGATGTGTGTGAACACAATTCAAAGTTGTTTCTGGCAAAAGGTCTTTCAAATACATTTGCAAGTGAGGATCCATGCGGACAAGGGCAAAACAAAGGGACGCGTATAATACATTTTAGGCATCTTTATTGTATGTAATTATTCCATTCATGGATATTATTATGTCTAAAACTGTATTTGCGGCATCCCCTTTTAATCAAATTTAATCATGACGATATTTATTTAGATTACATCAACCCATTTAACCATATTAGCCACCGACGAAATTGGATTTTATTCTGTGTCCAAATAGATTATTGTTTTTGTATATTACCATTTTTCCTACCAAAGAATAGAACAGCAATTATCATGAAGTCACATTATGTCACGTGACATAAAAATAACCAAGTTTTTCCAATGCTGTCTTACAAAAACAAACCTTGAACCAAAAACTGAACATAATTTCAATAAAAGATATATTTCTCAAAAATAAATAAAATTCAAATTGTGTTATGGCAGCTAACCGGTATATTTACATAATCTAATTTTTATTTGATCGATGCTATTAGGTGGTTAACTTTTTAACTTTAGATACAGCTGGTAGGGATTTTATACTTTTGTTTTTCTAGAAATCTCCACTTAAAGCCTACTCAGTATATTTGAAAAATCTAACCCACTAGTACCCACTAATTCAGATATCAAGCTTTAAGCTAGTAAATAGAACACAAATAGGTATTTATACAGTCTAAATATTAATAATCATTTATTTTTTCAGAAATCTATCACCTCTAAGGGATAGTACAAATTTATATACTGAACAAGATGATTTTATAGAAGACGAAAGTGATAATAATATTTTGTACAAACCTGTCAAATGAAGTATGAAAGATTTTCCATACACATCTTATTTCATTTTACTTTATTGAATCACTATTTTTCTCATTACACGTAATTTCTTGATAACGATCGCTCGTGATGGCAAGTGTCAATATAAGTTTATAAAAATAGACACACTTATTGAGCTATTGACTCGTTTTAGTTGAATATTTCTTCTCAAAGAGATTTTCTCCAATAAGTCATGTAATAAATTTATCCGATATTTCACAATAAATATTCGGCTATTTAGACTAACTTTCGATTCTGTAACTTTAATATAAAAGGATATGAAATGCAAATCCTCTTATTGTCATACATAAGGAGTGGACTTAAAATTAACCAAATCATTTGATGTTTTACGCTCCAAGCGTAAATCCTACACGGCATGATTTGAACAAATTGTTAAATTTTGAAATTCATAATTTTTTCGGGATGCTTGGATCCGATTACCTATCTATCTTTAATACTTATTCACCATAACCGGTTCACCAAAAACGATGCACTTTATTTAAAATATCTTAACTAATTAAAAAAAAAATTTAGGCATAACAATTCACGTCGCTACGTATATACCAGAAATAATTCATATTCCAATTCCGTTTTGATCGGCAACGCGTTAGGGATGACTTTAGTATTGCTAACGTCCGTAACCGATGGTGACCATATATGTTCAGGTGGATTTTCTGCTCTTTTATATAAATAATAGACTAATTTAAGTAAAAAAAAAGCTAAGCCAGTTCTAAAAGTCAGTTCAAGGTAAAATATTTGCAAAATAAAGTAAAATTTTTTATACGTATTGGTATCGATAATATTATCTATATAAAGAATTAGTTACAGCAATGTAACGTTCAGTCGACGACCGAAGTTACCCTTGTAAAGAGTATCCGTCGCAGGAACATCAAATATTGGCTTATGGTTAATGTATCATCACCGTGTTCCATATTACACAGAGTTTGTTTAGGCGTGGAAATAGAACGTTTTAATTGAGCTTACATTGTTTTTCGTTATATGGAATGATGTAATAGACATTTGTTCAAATAACTCCGAATACCACATAATTAGGACATTAAACATTTTTTTTATAAATTAGTTAGTAAATTACTGATACTAAAAAAAATGCCATATTTTAAATCACTGATTATCATTATCATGACCAAACTTTATACAAGAAAGCCTTTGTTTTAATAATAAAAAAGAATAATACATTTAAATTCAATAAAACATATTTAACAATTTCTATAACATGTATTGTTTAAAAGCGATGTGCTCATTTTTCTACTTCATTATCTGATGCATTAGATAAACTTTGGGCGGCATTCCCTTGTCTATTTTCTACAGAACTTTGATCCTTAGCAGACTGTTCACGCTCTGAAGAACCACTTTGATGAACATTATTTAGTGTTACTGTATTATCGTTCTTTTTCTTTTGCTTATTATTTGCATTGGTTTCTTTAGAAACTGATTCATCAACAGTCTTCTCTGCATCTGTTTTGTCTAAATGTTGCTCATTTCTATTACTAACTTTGCGAAATGCCTTGGTTATGTGATCTAATAGACGTTGGGGAATCTCATTTATCAAGTACCCCATGATAAAAGATTCTGCGGCCCGTCGTTCGTAACCCAGCATATACATTTCTAATATCGAAAATTCTGAGCTCCTGTAATCGACAAATATAATATGAAATCTTCTAATACAAAAGTTTTACTGCAATATAAATAACTGTTTAAATAAGAAGGTAAACAAGACGTTGTATTAATAGCTTGTGCCCCTTCTAAGAGGATAGTATTCTATGGTATAATATATACATACTTTTACCTTCCATTTCTACATTTAAGCATTGAATTTCAAAAATCCTTTCTTATTCCTCCCAAACATGATGTAAGAAACTCCTGTGCAGTTTCTTGATTCCAAATCCATTAGTTAACACTGTGACATGTATCAGTCACTAATCAATATTGTTTGTAAAGTACATTATGTTACTTGCTACTTTCTTATTTATTTATTTATTGAGGAAGTTATATTTACCTCCAACCTGTAACGTATATATTTGACAAGTTCGGGACAAAGGATTTTGCTTTTGCCTTCATTTCAATGCTAACCGCAACGTCTCTGAGTTCAACAGCAAAATCATGCGTTCCATTAACAGTTGTATTATCGAAATATATATTTCCTCGCACCTAAAATAACATTTGTATGTATTAAAACCTAATAACCAATTACAACTAAACCAAACCTAATAAACAAGTACAATTAAAATTGTACTCGTATCTTATTATTACTGACACTTCGTTTTATACCTTTATTTGAATAAATCCAAAGGTGTGCATTTAAGAAAATGATATGGGTATTACTCTAAATATGTGGTTTTTACATAGATTCAAACATATAACTTTCACTGCCGACAACATATATATATATATATATATACCGATATATTATTATATATTATTTATAAATTGTCCTGATCATGAATAGATAAATTATTAATTTACTAAAAAGAGTTAAAAAATAAATAAAATAAGTGACAAAGGGCAAACGAGTGGAGTTTAGGATGTATCATACAAGGCAGACTACAACAAACTATATGTTAATTCAATTATTTTAAAGAATTGTGATAAATAATAAAAATAACTCTCAGTAGTATCCTTCTTAATATCTAAGTAATTTAGACGTACCATATTTTTGAGGAAGTTACTTTTGACATAAATATTTTCTTAACTTGCATGAAATAAATATGAGTTTTTACATAACACACTTTTTTAACTCGTTCGTTCAGCTCTACTCATAACACTCACCTGCATGGTACTAAATCTTATTTCTTCAGCCACATTGGGATATTTCAATTTAAAAGGTCCTCCGATATGCGCTGAATAAGCAGTATCCAATCCATACAAAGTCACATCTCTTAATTTGACGCAATTTGCACAAATCCCTACTGAACACTAAAATCAACATACAATTTATTTTGAATACAATATTCGGATAATTAGTCCAAAAAATAATTTAATTTCAACGCTACTGCCTCACCGCTTTACTCCACAAAAATTCCAGGGGTTTCAGCTGTAATATGCCCTGCGTCTCCTTAATTGTGTTTTGTACAAAGTTCCCAACAATTCTGCTCATGTAATTAGAAGTTTCTTTAAATACACTGTTTTGATGTGACCTGCACAAAGCAAAGGTGAAACTTTATTCACAAAAAAGATGTGTGTCTCACAAATGTATGTGCTGATCAAAATTCAAAGTAACCTGTAGTTTTATTAGTGTTAACTATGCTATAGATTCTATAAATATATATTTGGTACATACGTCAATTCGGGCAATTTGTCTCCAAATATCGCACTGGTGTTGACGTAACTGAAAACAGCTGCTTGTAACTTCGGGACAAGTTCAGCACGAATAGGAATCGACAGCTTTGCTTCTAGAATTAAACCTTAAACGGGAATTTGTTGTTTATAATCCTAGATAAAAAATAAGTAATACATATTTGATTTTATACATTGTTTATCCTTACTTTGTTTTTTCGAAAAATATGGGCCAAGAACTGGAGGTGATCCTAATTCTGAGGAATATATCTGCAATAATATTTAATGTTTTTGTAGTTACGCTACTAAATTCATTTTAAACAAGATTGAACTAGTTATAATTACCTCGATACTGAATTTGCAATTAGTTACTTTGAATGTGTCCAGACCCAGATTAACAGTATTTCCAACAAAACTTGAAATTGTGTAGCCAGTTAGGCTACAATCTTGTGCAATAATACTGAAAACAAAATAGATTAAATTTACTCTCAATAATTTTGGTCACGGAATCTTCTCGCTAAGATTGTCTTGAAGTTGTTCATTGACTTAAAACTTTTCGTGTTTCCACAGATTTGCGGCTACGATGACCCAATTTGTCTTCAAAGAGTGTTTTTAAAATGTCATTTGAATATTTTTTTAATTCATCTTACTATCTTGATCATCGTTATTATAAGCCTGGGTCTGACCGACTTCTTAGTTCGATCTTCGTTTTTTTATATCCCCAACACTTTGCCGGTCGAAAAGGGAACGATGGACCCGCTTTCTGAAGAACCCTATGTCATAGCACTGTGGGAACAGGAAAGCAGGAAGAACATCTCACAGTTTACAAGTCCGGGTAGAAAATGTTGTGAAAACCGTACTGTCCAAGAAGGCCAGGTGTCCAGGTGGTGTTGGTGAACCTGGTTTTTCATGTGTATCCGTCTGTTTTTGTAGGCCATATAAACTTACCCTATTCTATGACATAAATAATCGCCTATTACCCTCATTATATGTGCCGACAATCCATCGATATATTACAACTTTGATTAAAGACTCACGTCAATTCACCAGAATCTTGAACTTGTTGAAAAGAAAAGGGTGACTTTCTTTTAGCGTCCTGTTCTGACGCTGTAAACACTATATCAGATTGGTTTCTGATCAGTAAATAGTTCGAGGTCAAAACCATTCTCCGGAGTTCTGCTTCGATGTAAAGATAGTTAGACGCCAATGCAAAAGTAACTTCTGGTATCATCATAGAAGGTAGCATCTGAAGGCGCGTGTCTAAAAGAACTCTGTAAATTTTTATGAATAGGTATTATTTTCTTTCACTTTTTTGTGATTTATTATAAATAATTTTGCATTGTGCGTTTCTGAATACATACAGATTGACTATATTATCCGAGAAGAGAAATCCGTCTGATAACTTATAAGGATCCGACATACTTCTGACGTACACGTTCATGCCTTCGTGGCCATAGTCCTGTTGCAAAATCTATAAACATTTCAGTTATTAAAAAACAAGAATCTATGAAATCACATTAATCAATTATTTAAGTACATGTTACAAGATGCTGGTACACAAAATAATCTTAAAACTGCGACACAACTAACGGGGAAGGCGGTGTAAAGCTTTAGGCAGTTGGCGCTACTATAGTTTGAGACATGTATAGTTTATAGGTTTTATATTAAATACATTTTTATTTTTATGCATATTCCACTTCTTTCGGTTTAATGTGTTTTCTATATTTTTACATTCAAACGCATTACAAAATACTAATTAATTATAATAATAATTATGTGAAATATACAAATAATGGATAATATGCGATCTAAATTAAATATGCCTGTAGTAAAGTAACCAAAAAGTTGTCTTAAGCTCTAGTGGCGTCAGCTAGTGGAACAAAAACTGGCATCCGCCTTCTCCGTTGCAATGCCACAACACACTTAAATTGTCATGCCACTGTCGATTGCCATGGTCATCCATCGAACTACCGTTAAGAAGATGCTTAGTCGGTCCATTGCTTAGAATCGACGCGACCGGCCCAACTACGATCCATATAATGTAAGTACCCGTTTTCATTTGAAATCGAACAATACTAAAAAAATTCGAAGTATGTATGGAGTAGAAGAGATGAAGGAGATGGATGGACATATGGAAGTAGAAGAAGTAAAAATACAAACGAATAATATTGACACCATAACGTTTTTTAGTTGCCTTGTTACTGCAGCTTTTTGGTTGGCCATCATGTAGAATATTTAATGTAAAAGATGGAACTCCAAAACTAGGCGTGCGGTTAAATGGTGTTCAGTCAAAGGGCTAGCTGGCGTTGTAATATTTAATAATATAATTTGTTAATAGTTAAGGTTTACATTAATTGCATAAGATCAATAAATAAATTCTTACATCGCACTTACCAAAGTTAATGCAGTCTCAAAAGCTTTTCTTTCAGTCTGCCAATGATCTTGTATAGTTTTGAATGTATCTGCAACCAATGATTATCAAAAATACTTTTTATCTCATTATATTATACATAATATTTTATATCTAGATCAGAATCGCTCCACTTTCGACCGTGTTGGAGCAGCTTAAAATCATTCTAATCCCATAACAACAAACCAGGTCCATTAGAGGCGATAGAGTTCGCGTAAGAAAAATGTTAACAATATTATTATTAGGTCATAATTAACAATATTATGAGGCAATAATATTATTATTAGATATATTATAAGACAAATACTAATAATAACTTACCGCTATCAAAATAATCAAATATTTTAGTTTCATCAGCTAAACTGACTTTCGAAACACTCACGATTATACACGTAATAAATAACGGTATCATATTTATTACAAATAACTAATCAATAATGAAAAGATTGAATTCACGGAAAATAACAAAGTAACGAACGACACGAAATTAATTGAATCTTGTTTTATGTGAAGTCTGGATTGACCAATCAATGCGTATGTTTAGATAAGCATAATGGGGTGGTTACATAATTGTAACATTTCAGGAGAACCTAAATCAAACTTGAACTTGATGCGATCGTCGCATCGAGTTTCTAATAAAACTCCAGTACGTAGTAAAAAGTCGCAGCTAAGTCCAAATAAACTGTAATGTGTGGTTAGAAAGGTCCATAATACAGTAATCGATCTCTAACTTAACTAAAATAAGGCCAATATAATTTAATAATGGTTGTTATAATTAAATGAATAATGTTATACATGAAGTATTTTATAATGGTAAAAAAACTCTGTTTTGGTCGGATTTGAATCAACTTATTTTAAATTTCAATATGTATAGGTAGGTCTACCATGAATGCTTTTTGCCAGATATGGTACGTTTGGACAGGCATGTAAAAATGTATTTATCAATATGGTATATTTCTTGATAACCAGTAATTTCTTTCTTCTTTCTTGCCAACAACTCATTACTGATGCCTTTGGTGATATCCATGGACGATGGTGACCACATACCATCATGTGACTCTACTGCCCATTTAATTTGTCGGTCAGTTACTGTAGAAAAGTGTCATTTTAGATAATGTCTTTTATGGCAGTTAACTGTATAGACATTTAAATAATGTTAAAATTTACTTAGCCTTCATCGTCATATTGTTTCCCAAGTATACCTTTCTATTTAAATATTCAAAACTAATCTTATCTACAATTCAAATTGGTAGCCGTGAGTCGAAAGTTAATTAAAATTACCTTTCACTATTAAATTCTAAAAGGTTAATCGAATAATACAGTTGAATTACTGAAACGGGGTTTACGCAAACATTGGAAATATGTTTTACAAGTGTAAAATATATGTGTTTCTACTCATATTTGCACAGGCCGCAATTAATTTCAGCAATTGTAAAATAAGACGAAATGTTCGTCGTCGTAAGTACTTTTATAGAATGTGGTATTATTAATTATTATGTATTTAAGTTAATTCAGAATATACTAAGATAAATTACCATTTACTAATTTGGGACAAAAGTTGTCGTTTACAAGCGTCTATTTGTAATGTGGTAACAGACAATAAAGAAATATTAAGACTACCGGATAATATGTGGTCACTGCTGCATCCATCATAATATCAATCGTCATTCAATAATTAAATTGCAGGCTTATTAGGCAACTTGCCAACAATTTCTTGTTTGAGTGTTGAATAACGAGTGCCGAATGCAGACAAAAACTACCATTACTATGGATATCATAGAACCTCCCGACCTCCAAAAAAGAGCTTAAATTTTAAAAACACCAAAAAAAAATCAATGATGTAGTTAACAAACATAAATATTTCTATTTATTATCAGTTTCAATGGATTTTTTTAGACAATTATGTTTCGGAAAATTCGGCTTCAAATGAACAATCAAGAAATAATAAAATCTTAATACAAAAAAAGGACTGCTGGATGCGGGTAGGCTCCATGAAACATTTTGAAGTTATGGACAAACTAGATGGTGAATATTTTTGTGACATATTTCTTAAGTTCGGATTACATCAGGGAAATAGGCCCCGGTGGGCCATCATGCTAACTGTAGTCTGGGGATGGGAAGGGGGTATTACGTGGTCGAGAGCATTACAAACTGTAAGAGTTCAAATTTCGCACAATATTTAACATTTTCAATATACATAATTACTAATAGTTTTACCACACCCGACATTATAAAGAATTCACTTTCTTGTCGATTATTGCGTTTTACCCTACACGGCATATCGATTCAAAAAGTTAAATATGTAGATCGTCTTTCGAATAGCTATACACTGAATAATACCAAATACCCACTCAAAAAGTTACTCTCATCTATAGAACTACGATACGGCCTACCACGAAAATAGCTTTAGAAAATAAATAAACCATTTCTGAAACTTTAGTTACTAACCTATCTTTAAACAGACTACACCACTATTTAAATGTAACTTTATCTGCCGTCTAACGTAGTTATAACACATTCACATATATAATGAAGGGTATGAAGACTCCAAATAGCAGCGAAAATGAATTACTAGTTGAGACACGACAATACAATGTATTTAATCGTATGAGCGACTGTTATGCTAACAATTATGGAAGCTTGTATCTGAGAAATTACTGACGTATCTACAAACTATAAACGTCGCTCTAAGTTACTTCAAACGGATGTGTTAATTGTTGTTAGTAACACAAATATTAGTGATAATTAGTGGTGCTGCTAGTGTGGTTATAATAGCCATAGAAGTCTTAGAGACAGTATAATTTATAACTTTTAACGAGAACTTTTTTTCATGTAGAGCGTTATGATAAAGTTCGTAAAGAATATCAAGATGCAGCTGAAAAGGACAACTTTGATGAGCAAATGTTGGACGTAAGTGTTCCAAATGATTAATTAATTCATAATCACAGATTATTTGTTTCTTTATGCTTTATTGGAAAATCCAATTACGAATTACAATGAAAAAACCTAATACGTCGAGACAAAAAATATCATTATATTAGATACGCATGTAAGTATTTAATTTAATTGCGTTAATCTCGAACAAAAGTCCTATCATCGCGTACATGGCACGTACGCACTTACTGTTGTGAGCCCAAATCGGAGACATTTTATATTACTTGTTACGTATGATAATTTAAACGTTTAGTTCCAAATTATCTTATTTTACAATATTTACACGTATAACTTATAAGTGGGTTACTTAATAATCTAAATGTGACTTTTTTCGAAATGAATTTTTACGTTAAAAGCCTATGCGTTATTGGCTAAGAAAGAAAAGAAGAATGAAAGTTAGATAGTACTAAGTCTCCAGCCACCAGTTGAAAGACGACGAATAGTTAGGTGACTAACTCAAACAAGAGAACTAGCCAGCCAAATTCGCCAAAAAATAATGTGGGGATCTTACATGGATTTCTATAAGTAGCTTAAAAGCTAGCCTGATAACTAAAACATAGTTAAAAGGCACTTACCACGATCTTGACCAACTCCAGATGATGGTAAAAACTCGAGGAGTAGCCGAGCGTGAGATCCAGAACGTGGGCGGGGACGCCGGACTCATTCCAGCTGGAATCAACATGGGTGGCTACGTCATGATGAGGATGCCCAACTCTCTGCTGTAAGCTCTGCTTATAAAATGAAAATAATAGCGCTACACATTCATAGCTCTGCTTTAGGATTCCCCGTGTCATGGGTGCCTTGGACAATACACCAAAACAAGGGACACACACCCAGACCGAGAGCAAGAATTTAAAATCATCACTTAAATATCTGTCAAAAGCATAACAAAGTTAAAAAATTTTCTTCGACGAGACGTGCGTGCCTTGATTTTGTTCTTAATTTGACTTGCTTTTATGAAGGAAATTTTCGTAAGTGAACATAATAATTTCAACATAATCTCCTCAAAAATTTGAAACCAGCTAGTACAAAACAAAGTATTAAAATTAGATACCTAAAGCCAGCGACGAAAGAGTTCTCAAATATTTCGTCTTTAAGATCTACTATATTCTTTAGTCGGAATTGTTTGAAAAATATATCCATAGCGTTTTTACGCCGTTAAATTACGTTTCTGCTGAATCATATTTACGTAGCATTTAGCCGCGGTAGGCAATGTAGCAAAATAAAAGAACCCTGAAAACATTATCCAGATAATAAATATTGCTCATATGTGCACTAAAATTTTACTGTTATGACTTAACAGAGATATAAACTTAACCACTCCCAGGCATTAAGCTAGGTAATACATTTCACCTTGAGGTTCTGTTATGATATGAATAAAATCTTACTTATTTGAATTTTGATTTTAAAACAGCACAGATTTAAAATTAAAATATTTATATAAGCAAACGTGTCATTAAGGACAATTTCGTATGATACTTTTAGTGGAAACCTTTATTCACGATTTAGTAAAACTTGTAACAAATTCTATAGTAGCCCGTAATGAAACTAACGATTACACTTACCCCTATGTACCTTCAAAACCTTATCTGGGACCAACCTTGTCTTGGCTTCACCCACAGGTTCTTCCACCGCATGAAGCTCCGTAACAACACCCACTTCCGCGTAACCCAGCTCCGCAACGACCTGATGAATATGACCCTACACGCGCGACTATCGCTCAACGACCTTCATCTAATGGGTTCCTTCGATCGTTCTAACACAGACAAGGACCCTTCCATTATCTTTTACACACCGACGTATGGACAACTGGAGTAAGATATTTTAACATTTTTAACCTACCAATTTCTCCGCAACTATCCCACGGGACTCATACATTTTTTTAGCTATTTCAGAACAAAATCAGTTTCGGTGCCAAACTTAAAGCAGATTTAGATAGTAGTTCTAGTGTGATTGAGTAAAAAACATTCACTCAAATTTTCACATTTGTAATAGTACTCACAATAAAATATAGCCTATGTTATTCGGATTATTAATAATAGAGCATTCTGAAAATGGAGGAAATTTGAATATAGGCCCATAGTTTTTGAGTTTCTTCGTAAGAAATATACAAAAAATGTTTTCTCTTTATAATACCTATTAGGCGTTTATGCAAAGGACAGAAATAAATTGTCCGCGTCGATATTCCCGTTGGATGTTGATGTTTTCAAGTCAACGATTAGGCTTCTACTAAGTTAATGCACTTTACCACCCAAGACTACATCACCGCTTATCAGGTGGGACTGTAGTCAAGCATTAACTTATAATTAATAAAAGAATTATGAATAAGAATTATTAAACGCTCACAAACTCATATTCTGGTAGTAGGATACCTTATGTTACGCGAATAACACTTCATTAACATCCACTTACCAACGATCTGCTCAAAAAACCCACAACCCGTGATTTACATTTATCTCACACAAAAGTTTTTCCCACCTGGGAATCGACCCTTAGCATTATAGCAGGGTCACTATCAACCAGCCAAACATTTTACGTTCGCCAAATACAATAAATCAGCAAATAGGATGGAGCAGTCGAATCTACATCCATTAGGATCTACGTGGGTACTAACCATAATTTTGGACCTTTGAGGCTGTAATTTAGACAAGATTGGATAGGGTTAGGTAGGGTTGAGATTTACTAACTCATCCACGTCTGTTAGACCTACTCGTGTTTATTTTATGGCTGCATCGTAGACAGTTATTTTATAGAGCTATACATTGTTTTACGTGAACGTTTGCACTACTCGCAAAATTATTCGCTACATTTGTCTTTATATAATTAAAGTACCATATAAATAAATAAAAATATATGCCCCTAGCTCTGTATGTATATGTTATTTAAATAAGAGATTTCTTTAACGTCGTTTTTAAGGATTACAAAAAAGAATTGCAACTTGTTTTTTTGTCACTTCAAGGATCCGATTAACGTAATTTTATTTATCAGAAATATTCCATGAAAAATGTATGTGGTGCCATCAAATCAGCTTCAAGTATAACATAAATAATATATATATAATCGATTTAGTTTTATTAGGTTAACACTAGGTAGCGCTTTTACTGAATTCACGTTTGTTGACCCCTTAACTTGATTTTCATACTAAAAATAGATCGCGAACCGTCTTTAAGTACGTATAAATTTAATTTTGTGTAAATCGAAATTAGTTGCAGCGAGCTAAATATTACATATGAAATGTAAGTATTTTTAGGCGAATTAAAATAACAATTTGATTAAACTCCTTTACTTTTCCAGGATTCTCTTAAAAAACGTCCAATATTCATTTGAGGGCCGCTATCGGTTGTTAAAAGACAGGCTTAACATAGAATTGATAATATCAGACATTGATTTCGATGACGTCATGATGACAGTAAGTAACGATTATTATTTATATGAATTAATAACGATTAATAAAGAATTAATTAATAACCGTATTTAATATGTTACAGTATGTAAACGGCGAGGACAACGAGAGCATACGATTGCAAAGAAAGAACATTGGTAAAACCTTATTAATAATTACATATAAATATATTAATATTACTCTCTATAAATATAAAAAATAGTTAATTAACAAGATATCTTTATACAAGATAGTATTCTAATAGAAGTGTGTTTCCCACTTCTGAAAATGAACACGTTTCCATTGAATTATCTAGAAAAAAATTACAATTAATTCTAAAAAATCAACTTAAAGTACATTCAAACCCAGAGTTGCTTTGCATGCAGTTTTCAGGATTATATTCTGATGGGCTTTCCTTAACATTCAGTGTATTATTCATTTAAATCGGTTAACAAATAAAATTATGTCAATCATTCATTGAATGTTAGGCGCAACGAAGTTGACCGGGTCACCCAATAGATGTAATTGACAAAATGTAACTCTAATAATTAATAACCTTTCTTTTACACAGAGGATTTCTTGATCCGCTTAAAAGCTGATCTAGACAAATGGTTGAAAGATTACTTCAATGACTACTTGATGTACTTCGGTATAGTTGGCAAAAACAGTAACAATAAATTCCAGTATGTACTTGTCCTTTGTTTCTACTTTATTCATAGTTTTCTGGAAAGCCCTCTCCAGACATGAGTTCTAGGTAACCTTTCATACTGTTTGTGCAAACTGCGATAAAAAGGAGATTAAAGGGAAACTTTCAAAAGTCCCTGCACTGTGACCAAGGTTAAGTTTGACAGTGTCGACGCTTTTATTTTAGATACAAATTTCCTTCGCCTTACTACATTTTATGCGATCTTTTCTGGGCAATAATTCCTAAGAACATATTTTCTTAGAACTAATCCATTGAATTAATTTTACATAAAAATCTATACTTTTTTTGTGTTCTTATTTATAGACAATATGATAAAGAGAGGGCAAAAGAGTTAAACGCCTTTACTGACCGAGTGATCGACGTGGTGATTCGGAGGTTACAAAAAGTCAAGGCAGAAACGGTTGAGCTGCCTAAATTTACAATATTTACATCTAATAGTATGGTATGATATCTTTAATTTTATGCTTTATAATGTCACACATCACTTCCTAATAAAATACCTACAAATCTATTCTATATTCAATTTCGGGGAAAAAGTTTTGCCGTTTACTTTGGTATTATAATATGAATATTATGAATGAAACTGAAGTTTGGTCCAAATGTCTGCATATTATGCACATACGACAGTTTTATTATCATCGAAAGCCTAATCGATTCCTAATTCATGATGTTATTAAGCACATAATTAGTTTATTTTCTCATATAATATTCAGAATATGGCGTAGTAGTAGTACAAACAACCGCCGTCGTAGCGCTAGTGTAACGTAGTATTATTAAAATTTGGAAGCACAATCACAGCTGCATTTATAAAAATATGGTACTAACCTTTCCGATATCGTAGCTCCATTACAACTATACTTGTAACAACTAACAATATTCTAGCACAAAGAACTAAATTTGCTTCATCAATGACTATTCAACTAGAGTAGCGAAGCATATACCACTCAGTACCACTTCAACTATTACATTGATTTGAAAATAATTATTTATCTTATATCTCTCAATATCTCCAAAGTCATGTTCAAAGTGTTTATTTGTTGTGATGACCGGGCAAGTTCGGATTAAGGGAGGGAGAGACGTGTCTCTTATTAATACTCTCTCTCTCTTTATTAATACTCTCTACAAATAATGCTTAACCTAACTTACTAATATGGCTCAGCTACACGCTACATTATGTTCTTTGTAATAGGAAATACTTTTAAAAAATGGAGAAGTACGAGGGCTTCAAACTATTTATCGGCGATCGGTCGCAACTGGAAAAAAACAATTAAATGTCCGCAAAGTAGACGCAGTCGTTGGGTTCAGCAATTTAAAAGTAAGAAAACTTTTAACTATTCTACAAATCTTAGATTCTTCTTAAACACTTCTTTTATAAAATTATTTGAAGATATAAAATCGAATTTAATATCTTGTAAATTGAATTATAAGTTCCTAAAAGTAGAATTAGTATGTGGTAAAATTGAAGTCATCTAATATTTTCATAATTAATACAAATAAATAAAATTGGAGTGTCTGTTTGTAACATTAAAATAATCTCTTTTCACAAAATGCATATGTATACACGGTACTTATACCAAAACAACATTTTTGTAAATTTTAGTCTGCATGTCTGTTTGTTCTATCTAATCTCTGGAACGGCTGGACCGATTTTCACGGGACTTTCACTGGCAGATAGCTGATGTAATAACGAGTAACTTAGACTACTTTTATTTTAGAATTATAAGTTATCAAAAAATTTGTGAACTGTTCAAAATATTTTTGTAATCCCAGAAAATTACATATTTATTAAATCAAATTTTTAATACTATCGCAAGGCTACTAAAGGAATACCGTCGCGAACTTCTAAAGGCAAGCCAGATAATGCAGAATTAACGTCAAATTTATAGTGATTAACAACTTCTCATTTCTTACCAGGTGTCGTACCAATACGAAGCTTTATTAGCTTCAAATACTCCTGTAGTATCCGGTATGATTATTTTATCTGCTGACGAGCTGACCAGCCGCATGGAAGTAACTATTACAAATGACTCCGATACAGTCGACATACAATTTGAATTTCTAGAGCAAACAAAGTAAGTTAATCTTAACCTTAATAATATCATAAATACGAAAGTTGGATGGATGTTTGTTGTTTAGTCACACCTGAAAGGCTTAGTGTTAATGTGGCAACACAATATTTGAATTTGTAAATAGAAGTGTCATAAATATTTGTATGTTAAAGATAGAATTGTAAATATAGTAC
>DWJN01001220.1:0-18844 GCA_018248895.1 Carystus phorcus
TCTTACACTAAAAGAATTTTTCAAATCGGTCCAGTAGTTCCTAAGATTAGCCCGTTCAAACAATCAAACAAACAAACAAATAAACAAACTCTTCAGCTTTATATATTAGTATAAGATATAAGATAAATTGGGTAGTGACATTATAAGTTGAGAGTAAAAAGTATTTAAGGAAAAGTTTATTTTCTACTTTTTGGGGAATTTAAATAAAAGCTTGGTTTTTGAAAAGTTTTTTATTTTTAATTCATTTTGTGCTTTTTAATCTAATTTGCATTCGTATTATCTTCAAATACTTTTATTTGATACCCATATTGTGCAGTGCAATAAAAATAACTAAACTTGCATCTTCTGTGTTTCGGCATGTTCGATTTAGAATGACGTCACATACCTAACCAGGCGTTGTCATAAGTAAACAAAGAAGACGCACAGTTGGTATCGTAGATAGCAATCGTTACTTCGTCGGAGGCCTTCGGGCGGCATAAACTTCCGAAGGCTAGGTTAGCCACTAACCCCACCACCAATTCGCTTTGGAGCAGCATAGTAGAGTATGCTCCATATCCTCTCAATCTATGAGAAGACACTCGTGCACTGTAGTGGGCTATTAATGACGCCAATAAAGACTGACTTTTGAGGTAGGTGCAGGGACCTATTTACTTCAATTGCAATTAGATTTAATTACCACTGTCCCTCTTACCTTGTATACTGATACAATATAATGTATTTTATTTATTACATACATACATACATACATCTTCGCATTAAGATTCGCTACGCTCCGGTCGTATGGACGAAACAAAACTATCAGTAAATGTCTGCCTTGAGAATCGAATGCAGGACTACGTTAAAGAATTAACAATAATGTTCATTTCAATCGTCTTAACGGAAAAAGTATGAATTTTAAAAATATAATGAATACAATACAATGACTCTTTTGTTTTTCATTGTTATTATAAATTTTCATCAATTTGTGTCATTTTATAGCCCACTAAATGAGGACACGTTCATATAAGTTTTCACTGAAAACACTGTGGGAATTTTTACACGTTCGTTTCAGTCCATTGAAATTTTTCAACTAAAGCGGAGTTTTAAACGAAATTATAAAGAGGTTGTGAGCTTGCAGTTTGCATACGAAACGTTTTAAATGGCTCCAAATTCTGTTCTGCTAAAAGGGTAATATATGAACAATTATGCAGTAGATAACATTCGGTTTGATTGCTTTTGTTATATCTAGACATAAATGGGAAGAAATACGTTAAATTTCTGACGATAAACATAATAGATATTCATATACAGGCATTTAGATAAAATAATTAAGGTTTGCATTTAATTACGTGGTTCCATAAGAAATAAATTACACTTTGAAGGCAATACAATCTTAGAAATTAACGCGGAAGTAAATACATACAAAGAAGGAATAAATGTTTGACCGAAGAATTGTCAATTCGGTTATCCATCCATTAAAGGATTTTTAATGAAAGCAACGTGTAATATAAAGCTAAAAAATATTGTAATATTACTTGTCTACTACCTTTCATATACCCAAAAGCTTTTCAAGAAATTAAAGCCAATATCAAAATTAGATTTACCTCTGTGTAGTCAACGCTAGCAATTTATTGAAGTTATGGAAGGCGCTTGCTAGATAGGTGTTCCCTTACCGATAATAGGATTAGTGGAAACAAACAAGAACGAAGGAAGATCTACAAGCTTAAGTCCACGTCTAAAATAAAAGCATTATTACACGTTTCATCAAAAGTAATATTTAATTCACCTTTCCTCTATATCAAATAATATATGCGTAATAATATAACAGGCCGATGTCATTGATGTCAAGGCTGTTTAGCTTGAAAATGTAAGTTTTTCGTCAAACTTTTTTTGTGGTTATGATCTGCAAAATAGAATACGATATGAGTGACTGGAAAATGGTAAATTGGTTAGAAGTGCATTGGCATTGTGAGAGAAAAGAACAAAATTCGATAGTTTTGTAATTTCACGATATAAAAAATATATATCATTTTAATTTCATATATTCATTAAAATTAATAGACAATTGGATTCAATCTATTAGTTTCGAATTGAGTGAATTGAAGTAAGACATAGCGTTATTTTTCAATTATAACAGTATATGTATGCCTTCCGCGTGACGCAGCGTGTGGAAGTATGTCCTAAGCCTCCTCAATGAGGCCTGTGCCCAATATTGGACCACTAACAGGTTGAAAGCGTGCACTATATATCTTAGGTTTCTTTCATGATATTAATATTTTGAGGCATTCCTTTTAGTGAGCCGTGTTATCTCGAATCATCTTTGTTCGCGCTAAGTTCCATCTTTGCACACATCTATAATAATATTTCACTGTTAACACAATGGAAAATTTACGAGCAGGTTGAATTAAAACTAGTTAAACAACTACTCAGATATTTTTCCAATCGACCAATTAAATACTGAATTGGTGAGAATTGCCTCGTTTTATTCATCCGTATCGAAATGGAGTAGGCGAGACATAATATACCATTACTTGTTTTATTACTAATTATGCCTAAACATAACTTATGATTTAGTTTTAAGCCACAATTGGTATATACCTTATATACCCAATAAATTACAAGTTAAGTTTTTTTTTATATTTTGGACAGAGACATACAGTAATTTTACAAGTTCAAAATACTTTAAAAAGTTATAGACATGGAGTGCTAACAAAACTTATTTATCACAAAATGAATAAGTATTATAATTGGAAAGATATTATGTGCAGGTTATTCTGTTGGATCATGAAGTTTTTATTACAGTAATGACTTAAAAAATGGATATATTTCTAAATACTTTTCTGCTATTAACGACGATAAAAAAGGAACAGTTGTAAACAAGTTCATCGTAGTTACGGTGTTTATTTAAATAAAATTAGTAGATGAACTCTGGCTATGAAGTAGCGAGTCGTGCTTTAGAGTAAAACAAAGTTGTAACAGGATTGCATAATTGTTTGAATTCTGCAACCAGTTTGCGGGCCAATTTCGTTATTGCATTCTCGTTCGGGTACGTGGTTTTACGGAATAATGGTTTTTAAAGCGAGAATAAAAGAGGAGTTTCAAAAAGTTTAAGATTTTTTATTTTCACACAACTGGATTCGTTTTGTTTGCGTCTAAATTAGATATTATTTGTATTAAATTTTCAAATAAACTGTAATATAGACAAAATATAGAAGTTAATTATTGTTTAGTCATTTCTTATTATTAAATTTTATTAAATACATATTTAATAGTTACTCTCGATCATTGCTTTGAAATTTATTGAAAACCAACGAAAAATAAGCTAAATATCTTTTATTTTTAATACAACTAATTAAAGTCGAGTACAATCGAGCTACCTGATAGTAAAAAACTGAAAATAGAACGAAAGTTGCTCTCAAAGAACACAATAGTTACAGACTTTAAAACAAATATCGTGTCTCTGAAATCGTGTCATATTTTAATAAAAATAGTCTAAAAACTACCTATTTGTACCTATGTGTATTGCAAGTATATTTTGGAAGATATTTTTAATATGGTGCACGAGTATAATGAACCAGAAAATCCTTTGTTTACGCGTTCAACATTGTTTTATGAAATGGAATTTTGTGAAAAATGATTAATGGTGTTCATTTACAACGATTATACACGTAAATACAGTGTTCAGTAATCGTTAATTTAACTTATTTATTTATATTCGTTAATATAACAATTAATATACAAAATGAATAATAGATAAAATTAATTATTGTGTTTATTTATAATTATGTTTTGAAGTGATTTTAACGTTATTTGATTTCAATTCGATATGAAGCACATATATTTTGTTAATTTTAAATACTTTAAAAAATGTATATATAAAGTATTATTCTTTTATAAACTCGAAACTAAAACTCAAGTCATTTATATCATGTAGGTATTTACAAATACACTAATGAACGTCAAATATTTTGCCACTACCACCGTTTCGGAAAGGTGCCTTATAAAGAGGAGAAGAAACGGCGAAAGAACATTAATCATTGTATTAGCTCTTTAAAAATAAACAACTCCTACCAAATGAAAGAATCGAACAGCATAAGAAAGATTTTGATCGATAGTTTTTTAAGCTGAAAGTAAATTTGGAGATACTGATACTTTCCAGAAGAAGATATCAGCGCTTACTAACGATGTACCTACCAGAGAGGTAAATATAAAATAATTTGTAAAATTAGTTTCAAAAATGGAGAAGAAGCAAAGCTCTGAACTTGGCGCTAGTGAAGTTTGAAACAACCGTATATTAAATATTGTATAGAAATTTTTAGGGTTGATGTGTACATCAAATTGTTCATAGATTATAAGGTTATTCCGTGCTTGGTTTGTTACATTTCATAATGCATAATCTGCATAATGCATATTTCTGCATTTAAACATGCAACCAGGGCTCTATATATGCATGTACCCATGAATAGCATCGCTGCGGGCTATTAAAGGGTGAGTTACCAATAGGGGTTTATACATTTCTCTTCATTTTACCCTGAGACTTGTAGTGGTGCTATAAAAGCCTCGCTTAAAACTCTTTAGACAAAGTACACGCAGCGGCTAAATGTCCATGCCTAAGTATATGCCGATGATATTGCTAACCTTTTTGTTCAGGCTTAAAGCAATATTTACGTCGTTGACACACTATTCTTTATGGGTCAGTTTCTGTTTCTCTTTAAATATAGGAATCAATTACTTGTAAACGGATTAAAAGCAACTTATTAGGACTGCTAAGAATATTGGCCCGAATACATTCAGAGGGACTGTGCTTAATACACCAAAGACGGTTCGCTTGATTATAGAAGGGTTCATATAAAGATTAACATATTTCCAATAATATTATTATTTAATAATATTATTGTTATCCGGTTAAATTTGTTACACTTCTGTTCAAACTCACTGAAAACATTAATTACTAATCATAATGTACTGTTACCAGTTTTCGTAACTTCTAGTGATAAAAATAAACTGAAAAAAGTTTTTTAAAACAATATTGGCATATTTAACGATAAAAGAGTCTGTATAAGAAAAAAATATATATTTTAGTATATTTGGACCTAGTTCTAATTACATTATAACGATGTAGTACCACAATATAGATGGTTTATAGCTCTTATAATATTACTACACGCGTCTATTCCAATAATCTCATTGTTCTGTCGAGGATATAGGGGCCATTATTGTCGTGATAGTAGAAAGTTGTGTCGCTTATATAACGGTTAATTGAGTTAAAACTTTCGATGAATCTAACGTAAGGTCAAATTTGCTTTACTCAGTAAACCATGACGCGAACGAATTCATGTCTCGTTAAGTTTATGTATAACTTTAAGGACTGAAACTTGGATATTGGTTATTGCCGGCCATGTTATTGCAAAGGTTCCTATAACGACAAAGTAGCAACTGTCGCAAATTACGTCAAACTCAAACGCTTAATTACTGTGGATTATTTGGATTAAAATGTATGTAATGTAGCGTCTTAAATACTATCTTGATTTAAAATTCACTTAAAGATATGAATAAATTAATGAAAGCAAAACTGAGCGTTTTTTTTTAATTTCACTCACTTAAATTGATTTGGAAGCTAAATTCTTAAACACAGTATATTATATAGTTATATACAGTGCATTTGTATATAACAATATTGTTAGTAGTTTGTCAAAAATGGTGGTGTGACAGGCCGTGCCTATACAAATAGCGGCAGCCGACCACAGACACTTTGGATACCTCGCTTTTAGACGTCTTAAAGTGCGGAAGCTATGCCGGATTGCGTAGCGATAATGCATCTCTATAAGTGTGCTATCCTGATATCTGTTTTGTGAAGTATTTAATTTGTAATTAAATAAGTCGATGTTAATATTAAACAAAAGGTGGTGATTGCTCTCTATCTGTTTTTTTTTTTGTAAACTTAAATTATTTTATTCCCTTACAATATATTTATACATAATATTACATTAACTACACTACTTACTTCTCGTATAATACGAGTAGTTGGTATCTAACTGCGATAGATTGAATAATTGAATAAGCGTCCAAGGTAATAAATCCCGGTTCCCGAAAATTAACAATTGTATCATACCCGTATGTTAAGTTAAACTAATACAAACAATTAATATGTCCATCTTCAAGGGCGAATTTCCAATGCTGTCTTAATATCGTGTGTATTATTTAAGATTGGATCTATATCAATATCATAATATATGTCGTAAACTCATAGTTTCTCGGGTCCAATTTGTAAGTGGTCATTTAGAAGGCTTCCACGGGGCATTATTCCATTCCATAAGCAATATGTATATTTATCTTATATTATCATTTGAACCACTTTAATACATAGTTTGTAAGGCGGTACCATTGTCGACCGCCCAATTTGGTACATTGGAAAAGGTTCACCATTGTGTGCACAGGAATTTTTTCAAAAGAATAAAGTCAAATTCAAAATTTAGGAGGTATTATTTCAATACACTTATGCATGTCATGTTTTCATAATCCACATATACTATGACAAGCCTTTGCGGAGTTCGATATGGCATTATTATTTTCAGGCATCCATATCATTTATGTATTCCTCTATTTAGTAACCTATATCTACAAGCCATGCTTTCACGTGTGGTTTAATAAGTTCTATGAAATTCTGGCTAATGGGCTATGAAATACTATCGACACCTGCCGTTCAACTTATGTTACATACAAGTGAGAATAAGGCAGCCATTGACTTGTCGCTTACTAGATGGGCCCCATAACGTGGCGCATGCTTGGAGACAAGATTGCCATGAGCAATTAAAAGGTTAAAGAGGCGCGGCACCGATTTTACCATCAAAAGGAAATTAAACCCCGACGAGCTATTACGTCATTAGACCCGTCCATCCCCAACTATATAGCTATGGCAACTCCTCTCTGGCCGACCGGTTAAGGTAGGCACAGAGGTAGGATCTGTTCCTTGACCTCCGTTCCACGTAGATAAGGAACAGGGGTTTCGGGAGCACTCAGGTCCATGGTGTCGCTACTTAACAACACCATGGGCTTATTATTGATATTGTTAACTTTCCGTGAAGCATGGTTATACATGTAATACATGACAGACTGTTAAAACTATAGTTCAATCTACAGATGATAATTATTTAAACTAATAATATAAAGCTGAAGAGTTTGTTTATGTGATTGTTTAAACGCGCTAATCTCAGGAACTACTGGACGGATTTGAAAAATTTCTTTGAGTGTAAGATAGTCTATTTATGGAAAAGGGCTATATAACATCACGCTAAGATAAATAGGAGAGGAGCAGCAATTAAAAATATTGCGAAAACGGCAAAATTTTGAACTTTTCTTGAGTGTGCTGTGTAAATGGTGAAAGTTACTCAAAAATCATCTATTACAATATTGTTTCCCTCTAAAAATTCTAAATAAAACTCCGCGACAGCATAATTATGTCTAGCTTTTAAGTTTAACTCACTATACCCATTTTTATGTTTAACAAAATAGTTCTAAAATAATAATTTATATGGCAAAACAACGTTTGCTGGGGTCAGCTAGTTGCTTATAAAACTAAAGACTCATTTCTCAGCAGAGTCAAATTTTTATGTGCAGTGTAAATGTTTGTAACGAATTGAGTCTAGTCTGTCACCAATTGTTGTCAACACACTTCATTAAAATCCTGGTCTCGATAATAGATTGCAATTTTCTAGCTGTCGTAGGATATCAGAAAGTTTAATTCAAGCTTCAATAAACACCACAAGCGGTCACAGTCAGCTTACTGTCGAATTAATACTTTGTAAGGTTTCGTAAATCAGAAGAGCGGTATTATTTCCGTATATTTTTTTAAACACGGTAAATAACAGGCCTAGTTAGTAATTTGTTTTACGGCAAAGCTAAAGTTATATAAGAGGTTTATACATCTCAGTTTCAGGCGGAAATATTTCTTTTCTCCTCCTTGTGGTATACCATATCGATTATCATTGGACGAGGTTGTGGCGCCAGGATTCACTTGGAGCGCCTGGCTCCTGAATTAATATAGATATATAAGTTGAGGAGTTTCTTTCGCCGTTTCTTCTTCTCGATGTTAAAGCACCTTTCCGAAACTGAGTTTCTGTTTATCTGTTAAATATGTGTCACTAAAATATACAAGTGTTTCATTTTTACGTACTTAACCAACATGAATAATTTTGAATGAAAAAGGACTATTTTGAATTTGAACTTCCAAGTGGCCTATAATACATAGTACCAGGTGTTTGTCCTGCAGACTACACGACGAGCATAACTTATAATGATGTATATCCCATAAATCCTTCATTTCCCAAGAAATCGCTGGAAAAGTAAGATTTACAAACTATACAGGGAAAGTTGTCTAGTCTTAAAACGTTCCTACATCGTAGGATGGGATTTAAAAGTTGTATGTGTAGTTTGTCTCTCTTTGCTCAAGGTAGGTAATACTCTAGGGAAGCGCTAAGTTTTAGTTGTTCTAGAATAGGCGACATTTGTATGCCATAACTTAGGAACTTTTGTAGCGTTCACGTACAGACTTACAGGTAGTATTAGCATGACAAGTATATAAATATAAGTGTAAATAGTAAAGGAAGATAAACATAGTAAGCTCATATGAATTTTAATAAGTGGAAGAACATTATTATACAGATCAAAACCTGGCAAGTCTAGAAGTCAAATCAATTTTCTCTTTGGTTCGATTTGAAAATTCTTCACTAGGATGATAAACAGAAATAGAATAGAAATAATACGAGCGATAGCGAATTTGAATATTCTGTACACATATTAGGTACCTCTTTATACTGCATGATATCACACATACATGTTTACCTATGCTTAAAACTTTTTGCACTTAACTCATACTGCATATTTTGAGAATTTGTTGATATGATATCGAAGGGCGAAAACGACTCGGTTAAATAGATAGTATAGTAACTGACACATTGTTTAAATACGTTACGACCTTTTCGATTTCTACTTTCGATATGTACTAGGTACTGAAGTAATCTCCTGCAGTCTTCGCAGGACACACTTCGCACAAAAACTGTATTTTTTTAATACTGAAATAAAAATATCATCCATATATTGTGCACTTTATTACGTAATACAACCTTCACACAACGTAATCTCAGTCGTACGTAAGAAGTATGTAGCTTTGAAGTAACTAAAATATACCAAAAATAATTGGACACACTCAGGTTTTGACAATACTTATTAGTGCGTATCTGTGCCAACATGTTACATAAAAACATAACACGGCCGGTTGACTTTCAATAATACGTATTCGCACATTTATCGGAAAATATTGGAATTTCATGTCGGGGTATTTCTCGTGAATACGTTACGCGAGATAATGACGTCACACTCCTCGTACAACGGAAGCGTTCTAATACATTATTTTTTCTGTTGAAAATTTTTGTTAAAAAATCCAGTATATAAAATACTTTATACATTACGAGGCCCATAACAATGGCGACGTCACGCTCAAATAAGATATTAAGATCAAAGAAGAAGAATTAATTATCATAGGTGTTACCCTTCGGAAAGGTTAACGGTAGACCTGGTTAGTCATTTATTATTGTTAAATTGATATTAATGTTGCCAAATTGCTAAGTATTCTTCTATATATTCGAATATTTTCAAATATTAAGCCTATAATTACTTACACGAGTAGTATTATGAAATGTATAACTAAAATACTTGTATTTCCTTAACAAGTACTTCGATATAAAGGTCAATCTTAATATATATAAATTATGTGTCACGGTGTTTGTCCGCGATGGGCTCCTAAACTACTTAACCGATTTCAATCAAATTTTGCATACTGTGTGCAGTTTGATCCACCTTGAAAGATACGAGTAGGATAGCTTACATCTCAATTTATAGTTGCAATATTACTTTATTGCAAATTATTTGTTTAATATCTTACATAGGATACGTTCCATAAGATTCTAACAGATGGCGTTGTAAGGTAAGTCGGCTAAATTGAGTATGTAAACCTTAGTCACAGCAACGCGTGGCCGGATCTGCTAGTATAGATATAGAAATAAGCGAGTCACTTCTATAAGGCGCTTCTTTTTTGACAGGCAACGCATTGGAGACAAAGATGGTATTTCTAATATTCATGGGCAACGGTGATCACTTACCATCCGATGACCCGTTTACTCGTTTTTCTACTTACAATACAAAAAAAACTATGCCATTCAAGTAATATTATCGCTTTGATAGCCATTATGTCTACAGGACATTACGTCTCAAACATCAGGATCAATCGTCGTAATGTATCAAATAAATGCGACACGAAAATATAGGATGTCACAAATAATAGCGAAGGATCTTGTCACAGCGACAAAACCCGAGAAGGGCGTGACTGGCTCCTAGTCTAACCGAGACAAATGATCGGCTTCTAATTTCGTGGTCTATTTTCCGAAAAATAAAGCACAATTTTATATTAAGGGCGAATTGAAAATGTCGAAGCATTCTTCGAACGATTGAAGAATGAATAAAATATTGCTGAAATTGAGACTATTTATTACATAATAATTGTAAGGAAAGTTCTGGAACATTTGTTTTACTTGTGCGCAAAAGGCGATCTTATCGCTAAATAGTTATTTCTTCCAGATCACATTTGTAACTATGGTTTCCAAAACTTCGAATTCACTACTAAAAACATCTTGCACCAATTTCTAATAATTTCTTGACCCGAAAAAAGAAGAATATTCCAAAAAGAATGAATCATAAAAAATACCAAACAAATGATATTCTTAATATTTGAAATTCACATTTCATAATATTCATGTTAATTATGAATTTTTTTAGTATAAATATGTAGATTAACGAACTATTACAATGGAAGTATACTATAATACGATTATTTTTATAGTAAATTTGATATTATTAACTAAATAATTTTATATAATAACAGAGAAATATAAAGTAGTTTTATATTTGCTCAACGTTTAGTGTTTTTATCCGAATAAAGTAACGTAATAAATAATTTACAGCTGAAAACTGTTCTGCTCCTCGTAGCTTTTTCATTGTGAGCAATAAAAGCCACACAATAAAGTTAAGGGGTCCTCCGGCCAAATAACACGATAGTTTCCATTATTGTACATCCTCTGAATTAAGTTCTGTTGTGCTGATTTAAGTTAAGCGACTTAAACGAAGCGAAAGTTTTTATTTCTTTCAAGTGCTATGAATGAGGCGGCAACTATAAGTTATGTTGTCTAAACTTGTGTAAAGAGGATAAGAGAAGGAACAAGTCAGTTAACAAAAATGTGAAGAAGTCTCGTTTTTATTTTCCTTATTATTTAATTTTGTTGCCAAATTGCATTTTCTTCTATTATTACGTTTAGTTAGTTATAAAACTAGGAATTAATCTATTATGAAATGAGAAATGGAAAACCATCTGTTAATGTGTAGTGTAAAATACACATACAAATTAAGGTATAAAACTAAAGTAATTTAAGTATCAAGGATCAATAAAACAATAAATAGGAACAAAACACATATACTTAACATATTGTTATAAAGTAAATAATAAAAATTACTACCGTGGTAACGGTACATTGATTAATTCTGAATAAGGTACGACTATGAAGAATTTTTCAATTGTTCTAATGGCTAAGTCTACTGCGTAGTCCACTATGGGCTTTCCAAACTCTTCAGCTACTGTCTTCCAGTTTTCGTTTAGGAATTGTAGTACCGTGTCACCTGGAAATAACGTATTTAGATGTAACTTGCATATATCGCAATTCAGTTTTAAACTAGGGAGCAAGAGAGAATTAGTAATTTATTTTGTTCATACGCATTTTCCTTAAGTTTGCGTGTATAGACTATCGGTTGTCCTCATAGTCACCAATCGTGCACTCAATTTCACAACGTAGTAAAGTAGTAGGGTCGACACAAGTTAGGCTTTATTGTATACATTGGATATTTCTTATTATTAATTATAAGTAAATTCTTCACCACTCCCGCATCTAATGGTAACTAGTGATGTAATATTGGATGGTAAAGCGCAAACTTAGTAAAAGCCTATTCAGTCTTGTCCTGAATGCACCCATATTATTAAAATGGGAACAACGATGCTTGCTATTTATTCCAGTCGATCGCAATGCTTAATAAATACTTAATAAGGTTAGTACACTACAAATCACTCAACATTGTATTCTTCGTACTATCAATAGAACAACCTCAGGATAAGTATTGAACCATTACCTTTATTTGACGTTTTCTTAAAGTTTCTATGTTCTGATTAGGGTTGAGTTTTACCTTTATGGCTTTTGTACCTTTATGGCTTAAATAATATTAAAATTTAAGGGAAAATATGAGAACAAGGCTCCTTTATAGTGCATGTATACAAGCAGGTCACTTGCATTCAGACACCGATAGGGGTATTATGGAAAATACATATGAACGATATTAAAGACAAAATTAGTTTTGTTTTTAAATTCTTCCCAAACAGTAACATAGTGCTAATTCAAACATTTTATTACTTACTTAACTCCTTGCTTTCCTTGAAGAGATTTTTCAAGTCAAACGTGACCCTATCGCCGTAGCTGAACGTGTATTTGTAGTTCTTTAGTCCGAAATGATCAATGCCTTTATCGTCCTTCGTGTATTCCGTTTTGATACTAATTTTCATCCTCAGATTTGCTAAAAAATAAAATGTTATTAGCACACATTTTTTTTCTTTCTCGTTGAGTCATTTTATTATGTGAATGTGGTATGTATAAAAATTAGACGAATCGTTAGCGTATTCATGATTTACGCATTAATAGCCTGGATACGATTCCGGGTGCGCCACACAAACGCGATTATTTTGTTTTTATTTAATTTTAATTAAATTTATTTAATTATGTGCATTAGAAACATTCATGTTTTTTATACAAAAAATAGTGTGACGTCATTACACTTCTATCTTAGACGTTTTCACTTGCCATCTGATGGGTTAACGTTAAGCATAAATAAAATAAAAAATAAATAAATTACAAATATAACGTAGCTGTTTTTTTTTTAATTAGGAATAATTTAAATTCAGGAAACATCTGGAAGGTTATTTAAATTAATAGACAGCAAAAGAGTTGATATGCTATCTGATGCCATGGTGCACGAGCACCGACGAGATTAATTAGGCGAAACAGAGTAACCTCCAACAAAACGTACAGGAAAGTGTAGAAGGCCACAAAAAAAAAGCACAAAATTTTAGTTTTCAGTAGAAGTTATTACTGTTATTAATCTTAAATAAGAATAATAGTGTTATTTGTAGACTTCACATAATGAGAATCAAAAAGGATCGACAGTAAAAATTTACTACGATCGTAAAAAAGGTTTTGAGGAGGAAGATATAATAAAATAGTTACGAAGTCAAATCTGTGTATTGGATATTTTTTTTGAAAAATTAATGTTGATAGAGACCAAAACAATAAAAATATAACGCCTGAAATAAACGAATAGCAATTCCTTCAGATATGGTAAAAAAGACGTTTAAGAAAATAAAGTGATAGGCTTCAGATATAATGAAATAAAAACTTACTCAATTTGATTTTTGCATCGCCTTCTCCGTTAATGGGGAAGAGCAGTATCTTTCCAACAGCGTCGTACTGTCCTTTAATAGTTAGATTGCAGTGAAACTCTAAGACGAAATGACGCTTTTCTAATTCAGATCTGGAAAAAAATCCTTCACTTAGTATGTATGAAACGGGATTTATTCATTTCATTTCACTTCACCTTTTAACCAAAACACAGAATGACATTAAATTAATAAAATAATGTGCATGTTAAGTATTTTAAGTATTCACTGTAGAATAACAGTAGTTTAATAGAAGCATAACAGATGTCGCTAGGCGTCTGTTGGTTATAGTGATTAGTTAAAAAAGGTTCTAAGCACAAATTTTTACCGACTTATTCACGAGCGGTACATAACTATTTGGACAATAAAATATACTTTATTGTACACCACATAAAATATATATATGCATATAATTAAATATTACGATTGATATAATACTCCTACAAGTTTCTGTTCTTTAATTGTTATAAAATGGATACAATGTATACTTCATGTACACCCAATTCATTCCTAAATTTGAAGGTAACTAAAATTATCATTGTCATGGTATAAAACAACTATATAGGAATACAAAAAACTTTAAATTTTTCGAACTTACAAAGTATAATGATGTGAATTAGTATCTACCTATTTGCTAGTGTTTCTATGAATAATTCCTGATGATGAAATACTAAGTTAGACAATTTTAGTATCAAAATGTTAATCAAAGAAACTGAATTAACGTGATAGTATGACCTTAATAAATAAAATTGCAAAATCTGTTTTGTTTCGGTAAGATATGTTTGTGTAGACGAAATAAAAAGGAGCCTCGCGAATTCCATTTCGCAATGCAATTTATTAATACCGTAATTCATAACACAAAATAATACTTCATATAATAGTATCAAATCAATAATGTTATTTTGTTATAAATAAATGCATAACAGTTTATAAAATAATTAATTTAGGTAAGTATTAGGTAAGCAGGTTGCGTTTAAATAAATCAGTGTTTACAAACGTAACACCGATTTATGATTCCCTGACTTACAACGAATATATGTACATATATTATTTGTAGAGATAGAAACTAAAATATTATTACAGATAAATATTTTTGTATACACAAAAAATGTCGAAGATGTATGATAAATATTTTTGAATAAAAGGGAGATCTTGCGCTTAAAATAAACCATTTTAAACAAACTATAATCCTAAAGCGTTGAAATATCTCTAGACAATTTAAATAGGATCGGGTTGTTTGAGAGAAGATTACTGAAGCACAGAATTATAGAAATAGGTTTCAGTAAGCACATCAACTAAGTAAATCGGCGGCTGATAGACTTTATCTCTTACACGCGATTTCTTCACGAGAACTCAATGGGTTGAGAGGAAAATCGTGTTTGGAATTAATTAGGATTTACACCCAAAGGACAACTAAAAATCGGACAGTAATTATTCTTTTCAAAATAAAACACAACCGATAAGACGTATTGAAAATGGCAAAGAGGTAAAGTTAGAGACTGAGTAAAACTTAAGTTATAGGGTGATGATATGATATGATTTTAACTTTGCTTTTTGAAGGATTTATGTAAATTTACTATAAAAATTGGAATATAAAGTAAGAAGTAAGTAGATATTCACACGATAATGGATATGGCTACTGAAATTTAGCACAGGAAAAGTATTAAAGTAATTTTAGTAGAAATAGTAAGGAAGTTTCGTATCATCCGAAGAATTACAAGCAAGCAAAAGTTTTAAGCTTCAAGATTCATTATAGTTATAAAGAACAGTTTATAGCCATACCCAAGAAATAAGGACATCGTCAAAATGAATTAAATATAAGTATTATTACTTGAATATTATTGGTAGGTAACGTAAAGTTGATTGAACATATATCCGAAGATCGTTGCATATAAGTGACAGAGAGAACAGAGATTACTAAACAGAATTTATGAAAATTACAAAATGAAGTGGGAATTCGTCACATTTAGCTAAGACTTAGTAGAAAAGTTTTTAACAAGCTCATGTAAGTAACTTTGAAAACAATCAATAAAATCAATATGGAATCATGCGTAGGGTTCCTCACAGAATATCGTAGCCCACACATATAAAGTCTAACAAGGCCTGCTGGTTATCGAACCTGTATTATTGCTTGCACAGCGCTTATAGCCCCGTGGTTCGTTTATTCTATAAGTGGTTCATTCTATAAGCAGTATCGCTTATTCTTAACTGTATAGTTAAGCACCGGCCGTTGCGGTCGTTACCTGGATGGATGACCGCTAGTGCCATAAATTTCTTGAGAGTTTCCGTGCTTCAGAGGGCACGTTAAGCCGTGGGTCCCGGTTGTTATCGAAGATATCACTCGTTAAGCCGCGTCGGAGGCCTACAGGCAGCATAAAAACCTCCGACTTTAGGGATGATTTTACTAACCTATCCATCAATCCGCACTGAAGCAGCTTGATGGAATATGCTCTACACCTCCTCAGTGATGAGGAGAGAACCGTGCTCAGTAATGGGCCTTTAATGGGTTGACGCCACTATGGCTTGCTATGCTTGAATTGCAAGCGTAACCAAATAAAATGACGATAAAACATTTAACATACCTTAATATTTACATAGAAAATATCTACTGTCTACATGTTTAAATATATTATACAAACACGAAGAATAACAAAATTAAGGTCATATTACAATAATATTCTAAACATTTTGAAACGAGTTTTATAAAATGAAACGAACTGATAGCATACATTAAAATACTATTAAACATTCAATTAATTTTACATTCATTTGTACTGTTAATTAAACGGGTAGTAACTGTAAATTTTGTGTTTGTTATTAACATTACATTCTATCGAGAGAACACGAGTGTGTATTAAAACATAATAGATAATATTAGTTAAACAATTAAACAATTGTTCTTCATTTCCTTCTGGCATAATCTAGGGAACAGTTTCTATGGTGTTATATACTAGAAAAACATGGCCTGCCTTCATTAATAGCCCACTACTAAAAATGGGTTGCTCCTCATCACTGAGGAGGTTCAGAGAGTACTCCACCACGCTGCTCCAGTGCAGATTGGTGGAAGGATTTGTGAACAACACAAGCGTCAGAAATTTTTAAGCCACTTGAAGGCCTCCGACATGGCTTGACCATAATAATTTATCATAACAACCGGAATCGACGGTTTAACGTGTCTTCCGAAGCATAAAAATGCCAATTAATTTTTGCCACTAGCTTAACACTGTCGATCGCGTAGGAATTGATACGTTTTTTACTAAATATAAGTACTAAAAATAGTTTTGTGTAGATATGTACATGTAACAGAGTAAGCGCACATTTTTATTATTACTATCCAAGTCTAATATTTTCTATATTAATGTTTAATCACGCTGTTTCTGCGGAAATAAACAATGTAAATAGATGTTAATATACTTGGCTATTCATACACATTATAATTACAAAGTAATTAGTTAACTAAAGTTATGAAATGATTGTTACATGTGTAGAGTGGGTAACCTTAAACGTTCAAGGTCTCAACCTTGACAGACAGACTTCGAGAAAAATCAAGTTTGGTGTTCTACTTTTCAACTAAAATATTTTATTTTAATACATATCTTATGACAGTGTTTTGAACCTGTATGTAAAAGCCAGATAACTTGATAATACATTTGGCCCATGGTCAGAGAGAGGATGATGAATTTGATTGGAAAATTACAAGCGTTTCTATTAGGTAATCAATTTTGGCTAATCCTTTATGCCGACTTCAAATTTTGTGACACTATGTTTTAGTTATTTGGGTTGGACGTCTAAGTAGACGAGACGAGACAAGACAAGTTTATGCTAACTAAACCTTACCTAAATGTGAACAAAAAAATAATAATTGAAACAACTAAAGCGGTAGACTTTTCTATGAGTGAAAAAATGAACTTCTTACAAATTAATTCATAATTGCTAAAGAATCCATATTCTCTTCAGTGCCCTATATTTCTTCGTATGAAATTGCAAGCATTAATAGAACTATAATAGGTTTAAATATCTTCGACTTTTTAAACATTTTGATAAGTAGGTGACGATATAGACCTACCAAAACATTATCGACAAGCTTTTGCCCGCGGCTTCGCTCGCGTTAAGAAACTTTCATCCCCTATTTTATCCCCTTGGGAGTAGAATTGATCAAAATCCTTTCTTAGCGGATGTCTACGTCATAACATTTGCCTGCATGCCAAATTTCAGCCCGATCCATCCAGTGGTTTGGGCTGTGCGTTATATATATTTGAGTTATAAACATTTAGATATGATGACATTTTAAAATGGTGATTTGTCATGTTCTTAGTGACCGTAGTGTATGAAATTGGTTTCAGGACTAAAGTGACTTTATATATTTTTAGACCAGCAAATAATAAAAGCTTGTTTTTTAATAAGAATGAGCTCATAGAGGTCTAGAATAACAAAAAATACCAACCCCGAGTAAGGAAACATTAGATCACTGCAAAGGAATAATTTCTCGTAAGTATCTTCCAAACAGAATTAACCAGCAAAATAATGGCTTCCGGAGGTGAATTAAGAAGATTTACGAATACCGCTGTTTACAGAAAGCGTTCGAAAAATATTCTCAAATACTGTTTTAAGAGCTGTTTTATTAAACTAAACTAGGAATAATGGCAACATGTAAAATAAGGACTTATAGCGTATATTTTTTTATAATGTCACTTCGTTATAATAATCATCAAAATTTGGACACTCAGTAAAAACTTAAAAAAAAATACAAACCAATTGACAACTCCTCCTTTTTTTGAAGTCGGTTAAAAATAGTCACTACGATCATACGGAAGCACAGTCGGATACAGGCATAACCTGTAGATTTTAGTATCATCGCTGACAATAACACAAATTTAAACGCAAAAAATCACGGCTTTGAATTTGTAACCGACTACTGAAAAAGGAGGTTTTCTATCGACTGTATTTTTTATGTGTGTTAATAACTTTTTACTGGGTGTACCGATTTAGATTATTATTTCTGTATTCAAAAGCTAGTGGTTGTCATGTGGTCTCATTTAAATGTTTAACGAGTAGTTTTTGAGTCATCCGTTCACCAATCCGCATTGGAGCGTTGAGACGCGCGAGAGTATTGGCGTTTTTTTCTTTTTTATTTATTACAAGTTAATGCTTGACATCAACTCCACGTGGTGGTAAGTGGTGAGGATGTCTAAGATGGTAGACGCACTAACTTAGTAAAAGCCTATTCACTCTCCTCTTAAAGACTCCCACGTCATAAGTAACCGGGAATACCGAAGCGGGCAA
>DWJN01001221.1:0-18844 GCA_018248895.1 Carystus phorcus
CCATGGGCGACGGTGATCACTTACCATCAGGTGACCCGTCTGCTCGTTTGCCGGCTTACGGCATAAAAAAAAAATAAAGGTTCATTTAATGGTTATGGTTATTCTTAATGCTGACGATAATACCATTGACAGTGATGATAGAGGCCCTGCATCCTCCTGACCATTTAAAACACAACCACTGAGCCCTGGGACCCCTGCACTTACTCCGTCTGTTATATCTATTGTTCTGAAATACGATAACCGGTTTCCCAAACTTGGACGTGGTAAAATATGGAGCAGGGTCTTTACTTGTATGACCAGTAACAAACAACAAAGGTTCTGAAAATATCATTAAACTTGTTACAAATCCGTTCATTTCCACGTTATAACGGTACTCACCAGAAGATCATTGATGAAACCTCATATACGACGATACATACAAACAGACATACAGATTAACAAATAGAAAATTAACACAACACAATATTGTCAAGTTAATAATGTATGGAATACATTAAATAAATTATTTATCATATTAGATACGTATCATAATGTATTTTATAAACAAGTATAAAAATTATTGGGTTACTAACAAAGGATGTTATGATTAGATATATAACTTACAAAAGTTACATGTAAATAGCGCACAATAAAAGCCAAGATATTCACAGTGAATGATATAAATATATTAATTTAATAGTGTGGCAACTTAGAAACGAATGAACACAATTTGTTTTATAATATTATAACATTGATGCCGGCATTCTTGAGGTCTTTTGAGACAACTAAATCTAATCCCCAAATCACCGTTTAAAGATACAGAGCTTTTATACAACATTTATAATAATTCTTTGTACTTACAATTTAAAAACAACGCTTCATTGAGTAAATTATACAACGAAAAATCATATAAATATTTAAAATGGACTTTTCACACAGAAAACTGAAAAACTATGTATTTTAATTTATGTTTGGTTTTCAAATTTAAGATAATTTTACGTCTTAATTTACATGAAAAAATCGACGCAATCATTACAAAGTAGCTTGACTAGATAATTATTAAACTCCAATATTGGTTAATACTATATTTGGCAAAGTAAACGCAAGATCACATATAAAGTCTACTCTCGACCTTTAAACTTACAATCAGGCAACTTCCAATATCAACTGAAACCAATATGGCCTTTAGGCTTTAGATCCTAAAGGCAAGATTGGCTTAAAGCCGTATTATACTAATCAATGATTATGATTGTTCTTAACATTAATGATAACATCTTCGACAGTAATGATAGACGCCCTGCAGCCAACAGACCATTTACTACACAACCATTGGGCCCTTGCACCTTTGCATATACTCCTCCTATTGTACCTGTACTGCTGGAACAATATAACAGGCTTGCCAAACTTGGACGTGGTAAAATATGGCGCAGACACAGCGCTTGTATAATCAGTAAGCAGCAATTTCGAATCTGAAAACAATGTAAATCTTACACGACAACTGTTTACTCTAGGTTTACACAATCTGTAAAAATATTGGATTGTTATTGATAAGTAATGTAATTGGACTATGATGATTTAAAAAATATGTGTGTTATTGTTGAAACCGTGAGTTACCTGTTTAATGTGTAATTTTACGAATTTGAATGTGTCTTTGGCCATATGGAAGCGACCTAAAATAGAAACTCCCATCTCCTATTGGTGGACCTAGATGTACGAGATGACTGAAGTCGGAATGCTTTGTGGTAGAGTTTCGTGAAACAATTGTATTATCATTTATTATTAAGTCGTTAACATTATTACTAGTATCTTTCCATGAAATCTGTCTGATACTATAATTCTATTGCTTGAATCAAACCACCTAACAACTCGTCATATTTCAGCTAGAGGGTTAGGTCCAGAACTATCATTCTTTCTTCTATCTTGCCGGCAACGAATCGATGACGTCTTTAAAGTTACTAATATCCATGGGCTATGGTGACCACTTACTCTGAGTCATCTTTGCAAAAATAGCAAATTGAGACGATAGTACATGCACCCATAGAAACCAACAGTAGCATTCAAACCATGAGAGATAAATAAAACTTAGACCAAATTACTGTGCAACTATAATTTTTCAATAGAGTACCTAACGTTACAAGTACTAATATAATTCTAAATATAAGCGATCCAATACCAGACACCTATAAGCAATCTTAACAAGTACGATTTTTTTGCAACAAAGGGAATAAACAATGTAATATATTAAAACATCCAATTAATTAATATTAGATTAGCACAATTCAACAAAAAATGTACATAGTAATAAGTATAATTTTTGTGTATCTAGTTAATGATTTTATATGTTAACTGCTAAGTAGATTATCAATATTTTACCTAAAATACCATAGTTTATGTTAATATTAACAAAATTTACAGTCTACAAACTACACATATAACTTCATTGTCTACGAATTTCAGCTTATATCATCCTCCGTTATGCGTAAATGCCGATATATGATATAATAAACACTACTACTTAGGTTAACCATACGATTTTGAATTTTTATCTTTTATTCTAAAATTATTTACTCATAATAATTTAAGCAATATATTATTAAATCGGCACACTTTCTGCTTTTGTCTTTTAAGTCAGCTTATATAAAGTCATTTGAAAATAATCGTTTTGATTCTGTTTATTGAAGTCCTGTTGGATATGGGTAGATCTAGTCCGATTGATCAGCAAAAACCAACATTTTCGACTGTAGCTCATCAACCATATGTTTGATGGACATCATTTGGTATCAAAACCTCATATCATCTCATAGAACTCTAAACAAAGTTGCTAAAGACAAATGCTCTGTCTCCTACCATTTCAAAGTCCATAAACTACAAATAACCACACAAACATTGATTATTATGTGTATAAAGTTCTTCCCATAGCTTAGATTGTAATTCAGTGATTATGTTCGTTATTTATAGTGATAAATGCGTCGTTGTCCGTGATGATGAACGCGCGACACCCAGTACTTGTCAACTTGATGCAGAGCCACCTCATCCTAGATGTTCTCCGGTATCCCGTCCTCGAGAAACGATGCTCCCCGATCTGTATCACTGGCTTGCCGAACTTAGACTTCGTGTACATCGGCTTCGGTTCCTGATACTCGATCTTTAAAAACGCAGGTATCACGCGCCCTGAAAATATATTCCAAAGTTATTTGTGAATCAATAAAGCCGTCTTCATATACATATGTACGTACTATTCATACATACGTACTTCTTTTTGTGGTTGAATAAAAAATACCAGAAATAATCAAGAACTATTTTGAATACATGTATAATTCCATTAACATTTATTGTTACAAAACATCAATATGTATTTATTATGCCATGAGTCGATGACATAATTTTAAAAGCCTTGCACTTAAAATATACCAAATCAAATTTACAATAGTTAAATATAGAAAACAGCCAAATAGTTTAATGTCAATAAATTACTTAGAACAGAAACAATACCAAAAATTTTAAAATACTATAATAGTAAAAAATGTAAACGAATACATTTGTAAACAAAACGACTAGTATTAAAAGAATTGGCCTAAATATACGCGTAGCTAAGTTTCTGATCACTATTAAGCCAACTTATTGATCAATTAAAATGATAAATCTCTCTTCACAAACTAGTTGATCACAACTTATTCAGCAATGATGATGCTCATCATTCCATGCTACAATTTTATTATTGGTAGTAACGACGTACGCCTTGCATCCACACGAAGATCGCTTATTACAGAGCCATCTTAATTTTTCACTCTCCATACGATTACCTGCTCTACTGAACCGATATTCGCCAATCTGAATAACCGGCTTCCCGAACTTGGATAGGGCGTAAACTGGCTTCCAATCTTTGTTCGTAATTGCAAAACAATTTGGCACCGGGTCTACCAACATTTTTCCTGAAAATAGTTTTAATATAAATATTGCAGTGTTCACATCAGTGAGAAAAACTTATTTTTGGTCAGTATCAACTGATCAGTTGATCAAAAAAACTTATTTTTGGTCAGTATCAACTGATCAGTTGATCAATGATACTGATCAAAAATAAGTTTCATTTAAGTTTGATAATGACGCCTGCATATACTGATCAAGTTCATATCACAGCCATGATTGATCAATTTGTGTGATCGTTTATTGACTCCACCTTATCTCTCACTGTCATTTAAATTTTACACGTATATTTACCAAAAGTTTCAAACGTTTAAGTTAATTTTGTAATATATTTAACCGAGTGAAATATCATTTAAACTAAAAAAAAGGTTCAAAGTAAAGACATCATCATAGGGTAAACATTCTAATTAAATTCTGATTATGCACATTATATTAACTTTCCATTAATGATCTATTAGAGAGAACAATAGAAGCTATTACAAATATAATAATATAAGCCTATATATACTACAGTAATTAGGAACGAACATTCCATAATAATTTTTAAACTACTTATAACAAATACATAGTTGTAAAACTCATTTAGTAAGAAATGAGTTTCAGCATTCACTTGTTATTATACATGTATTTTATTTTTATATACAATTAATTTAATGTATTAAACTACACGAAGAATATTTGTTACAAAACACTATACCTTCTTTAATTTTTTTTAATGTTTTCATAGTAAGAACAAGCTCCACTTTTATAATGAAACAAATATATATCTTCAATCTTCAAGTCAAGAGTGAATAGGCTTTTACTAAGTTAATGCGCTTTACCACCCAAGACTACATCACCGCTTACCATCAGGTGGGATTGTAGTCAAGGATTAACTTATAATTAATAAAAACAAATAACAAAAAAAAATGTTTTTTTATGTTTGCACCAATATTGCACATTTAAGGTGTTTATCGAAACTAAAGATTTTCTAAACGGAAATTCAATATTATCTATAAACTTGTTTTTGCAGTCAACGAAATACCTTTATTTAGAAAATATATCATACAATATAGAGAACAAGTCGGATATAAAATGAGATATGATTATAACTAAGAATACAACATTACAAGAAATAGTTTGTTGAAACAAAACATTTATAATAAAGTTTTGTAATAAACAACTTTAAAATAAAATAATATTCTAAATACTTTAAAGATCTAAATTATGTTTTTGCTATCACAACTACACATTTAATAAAAGCCTAAATTTCAATAATATTACTCGTAAATACCACACATTAAATACAGCTTATCTAAAAGTAATAATTACAATTAACAAAGACGTTATCCAAAAATTATTTATGTCAATTGAACTTCATTTCAATACAATCAGTTCCACTGTAGTTAGATAATCAAAAATCAGTCATATCTTACCCCAAAACCTGACCCAACATATATACTCAGAATATTGTAATGTCAAATAAATTATACTATATCTACGATTTCCCATATTATGATATACCATTAATTCGTACAAAAACAAATTTTAATATACAAACTTCTTAATAAAAACCATTATTATATTCTGGCTATAATAGCTCATACAACATCCCATTACAACATCTATTCTCTTCTAGGAGATTGTCTTTTTAGTCCCCTATTGAGGATTTCTTAGATGAAAACTACAAACTTACTATGACTACTTCATAACTTACTTCCTGAACCTAGACTGTATAAGTGCAGAAGTACTTCCCAGTTTTATCTTAAAGATTCAACAAAGTGAATTCAAATACCATTTGTCACCATGACGTCACGTAAATATACATTATCATCCAAGTCCGCCCATCTAGTCATTTAATGCGTATGATCGTCCTTATACAAGACAATTTCGTTTTCGACAGTAGTAACAGAAGCTCTGCAGCCCTTAGACCTTCGTTTATTGCAGAGCCAATGAGACCTGAACCCCTTGGACCGTGTGTGATGGTTGAATCGGTATCTCCCAATTTGGATGACAGGTTTACCGAACTTCGATATGGCATAGAAGGCTTGACTGCGAAGGACGACACCACTTCTACCTACAACATCACAATAGATATAAGTTCTGTAGTCATATTTTTTATTGCTGTAATTATACTTAACAAACTACATTTTTAATAAATAGAAATACTATGAGCTAAAAATAAATTAACGAACTACAAAAATTAAAAGAACGTACAGAATTCCACGTTTTAATAAGATAAATTAATTTAAATAATAGATCACTGTTATGACTAGAACAAAACCGTCTTAGATAAGCAAATTTAAACACTCAATACAAGAAATTAAATGCATGATCACATTAAAAATTGTGTTTCTGTGAATAATATTGCTCACGACTTAGAATCATCCACTAAAATGTAAGTATTTCAACATTCTGTTTGATAATAAATGCTGTAGTCGAAAAATATCTACAAAAAAGAGATTAAAAAGGAAAATCACCCAGACTTAAAAATCATAAAAGTCGAGCAAGTTTAAAAGTTAATAGTTAGGTATATAATACACACTTAAAAGTTCACATACAAACATGTCATTTTTTCAATATTTTAAAAATTCTTAACAAAAAAACAATATATTTAAAATAGATCTTGTAATTTAACATTTGACCTGGACCATTAAGAAATACGTTGCAAAGAAAAGAGAGAATTATATAATGAAATCATGTGAATTTCAAGTATAAGAAAAGAGACAATTGTGGACGGAATCCACTATCCAGTGGAGTTGATATGGAATGAGGTACCAAGTCTAATAGTTGATCAATCTCTAATCTGAACAATACTTAAATTGTTTTTATTCGTGAAGGTTATATTTTCCTGAGCTTTAGTAAATTTTTGATAAAATAGAGTTTAGGTTTGGATTCTTAATACAATAAGGTTTAGCTCGGTCAATGGTTATGATAATAACAATGCTTGACGATAATATTACTATCAGTGACGATAGAAGCCCGGCATCCAGTTGAATGTCTCTTGATGCAGGTCCACTGAATTTTACTCTTACTCCACACACAATTCCGATTATACCGGAAGCGGCCCATCATTATGACTGGTTTGCCGTACCTAGATTTCACGAATACAGCTGAAAAGAAAAAATGACATATCAATTATAGCGATTATAATATAGCCTTTAATGAATGTACATGTATTATTTTGTATTGAATTTGCTTAATGGAATAAAAATCCATTGGCATAAAAATGCATAAATCCTTCTAACTGATTAAGCTAAGGATTTTTAAAAAATTGAATAAATTCTGGAGGAATAAACAGAGTTAATTTCGTAAGTTTAAAATTAAAGAAAACAATACGCGCTGAGACACACACTTTATGATTTGTCTCATTGTAGCTAATTTTATTATTTTAAAAACATTAAGTCTCTCTTAATAATATAACAAAATATTTTTTTCAGTCGGTCATATAACGTCCCATTAACAATTCGTTCAATATCAAAGTCAACATTTTTACAATTTTACCATGCATCTAGCAAAAGCTTCGCTTTGTATATATATTTTAGCAATACATACCAAAGACAGCATCATAAGTATTTTAATAATAATCATTTAACAGCACATCACCGTTTATTTATTGGTCAAATGCTGTCTCAGTATCTGTTACTCGTAGAACAAGTTAATCTGTTACGGATGAATTCATAGTCAATGATTATGTTGATTCATAATCTTCACAATCTGGTAATCGACTGTAGTGACGGAGGCCCTGCAATTGTTTGATGTCCACTTGCTGCAGAGCCATTGGACCTTGGCGCCTTTACATCTACTGTGTTTGTTGTACCTGTATTTACCCATTTCAATAACAGGCCTGCCAAACTTAGATAAGGTGAACACTGGATCTAAAAAAAATCTTACATTTATCACTAACAACTGAATAAAGATCAGTGTGACCATACACTATACGGTATTCGCGTCGTCAATAAATACTAATAAAAATCTCAATTGGAATTTAATATAAATAAAACTTTATTACAATATACATCACAATGCTTCAAGTTATCAATGATATAAAATTACATAGTCTATAAAAGTATATCAAAATATTCTTTAACTTCAACACTAATTGATATGGTTGTGAGTATTATTTATTTTGACGACTTCACCGTAAATAGTAGTAACAGATCCTCTGCACCCTGTTCTCCACTTGCTGCAAACCCAGAAACACTTTGGATGGTTCTGTCTGTAACTACTGTGTCTGTAAAAGCGTCTACCACCAATTTGTATGATTGGTTTACCAAGTCTTGACTCTGATAAAGTTATCTCTGAAAAAATGCATGACATACTAAACAGAAGTGAAATCGGTACTTAGTAAAAAGACAGATTTTTTTAAGTGTTGATAATTCGGTGTTAAATCGAATTCGGATTTTTTTTTTTTGAGAGATATTAATACCTAGGTTGTTAATACATACACATTATGTAATTTTTTTATATGAACCAAATAGAAATAAAATGAAATGAAATTAAAAACATCATAAATATATATTTTAACTTACTGAACTAACAGATGTTGTTTTTTAACATATTTTATAGGCACTCAAACCGCAATCCATAGATTGGGATGTTTTTTCACATGTTGATCTTAAAGCAATGATAGTTTTAAGCAACAATGACTTTAGTATTCTCAGTTCTTGTTGTAATGATCGTTATTAGATTATTTAACTAATATATGACAGAGAAAATGGCAGCTTATCGTTTTAGTTTAATTTTATATCGATATAATTTGTATTTTAACAAAAAAAACTTTTAACTAACATATACGAATAGGAAATGTGATTTATAGAAATTAAAAATTACACGCTAAACAAAACAAAAATTGCAGTTCATACTTACACTAATTAGACTATTTCACAAATGAATATAAATAAAGCAAAAAAATTAAAATAACACGTGAACACTCAAATTTACTTACTTTAAAAAAATCTTACTACTTAAAAACAGTAAACACACAAAATTAATACCTAACGTAAAAAATAAACAATGCCGGGATTTTTCCCATATAGTTCACGTCCCCGAGGGATTTCCGGGATAAAAACTATCCTATGTCCTTTCTCGGGGCTCAAACTATCTTTACACAAAATTTCATTAAAATTGTTTCAGTGTTTAGGCATGAAGAAGAGACAGACAGACAGTGTTATTTTGGAATTAAAATATTTATATATTTATATATTATTGTTTATAAAATGAAATAAAAAAGTTAAGAAGAAACCTAACTAATAATAATTTCAATGAAAAAAACAACGAAAAAACCTAAATATGCAAAATAAATTATATTACTAACTTCCTTGTAATTAACAGAACTGATTTTTATGAACATTTAAAACATTGATGATCTCGTTATTGTACGAAGTAACAATAAAGTTATTAATGTCCTTCAAATTGCTGTTAATGCTCTTATTCCATAATTAGAGGTAGCAATCCTTATATACTCGTACAGTGTTAAGATGGATGATTCTGGTACCAAGTTGAGGTAAATATTGGTAATACCTTCCAAACTGTTATTAAAACTAAAATACATAATTTTATTGTTACTTTAGGAGATGATATAAATGTTGTTAACGCCTATCAAGTTGTTAAATACTCTATTGAATGCTTAGAGTAACTAATGGCTATGGACATTTTTAAGATAGATGACCTCGTTTTCATACGTGGTGATGTAACCTCTACACCCTTTGCCCCACTGGTTACACACCCATAAACATTTGGGCTTGTCCTTGTAATGGCTGTGCTGGTTGAATCGATAACGACCGATCTGTAACATCGGCTTACCCCTCCTAGACTTAGTCATCACTATCTCATCAGAATCTGTAAATGTTATATATGAAATTAAATATATTTGCAAAAAAACATTGCTAGTTAAATAAAAGTTTGTAGTGTGCGCTCTATTCGAGTCTTGTCTAGATACGAAGAAAATCAATATAAATCGTTTAATTTCTGATCGTTAATTTTAACAACATAAAATGTCTAAAGTATATAGTACTCTGTATATTTTTCTTACAATAATATTTACATACCTGAGAAATTGACATAGGCGCAATTTTTTTTTAATTAGAACAAAATATAATATGATTAATTATGATCATACTATATACATTGATAATTATCAAAGGCATTTATACATAATACATTTTTACGTAATATATATATACATATTACAAACACAGAATAGGATGTACATGAAAAAGTTTTTACTGTTAATTTCTTTATTGGCAAGACAGTCGTGTTTTTAAATTTCTTAAATATTTTAACTTAGTTTACACACTTAATACACACAAAATATGACGCAAAAATGCTTATTTTACATGTAACTACAAAAATGTAGATATGCCTTGAAGTAAATGATTATCCTACACGTGCTCATTTCCTTAAACCAGATATAACAACGTTATGAAAATTGGTTGAAATCGAGGTATAGCCGCTATATGGCCTTGCCAAACAAATCAATGGCGGCCCGGCAACGCAATAGTGGCGACCGCCATAAACGCCATCATTAGGGCTCATCAAATTTATTACGGACCAAATTCATATTTATGAACCAAAGGCAACATGGGCACGCCCAGAAACTGAAAGAAAAAGTCAGCATTGGGAACCTATTTTATTTTAGACAATCCTACTCTGAGATTTAACACCACCTAAAAGCCGCCACAAAATCACTACGAACACTGCTACTATAAAATACATTGATAGCTATTTCCTATTCCTTTTTTCGACTAACTTATACCTACTTGCCTTTAACATGATAATGGCCCACTCCAGAGCAGAGGTTTCTCCTCGTCACTCGCTGAACAGATCTTAGTAACCATCATTTTATAGGACCACTACTAGTTTACACAAATGGATGAATGGCAGATTCTTGCCTAAAGTAGATACATTTGTAATTATTTTTATTTGACATCTAGTGATTATGCGCATTATTTATCTTCAAGACTTCATTGCCATACGTGATAATGGTTGCCTTGCAGCCTCTACAGAGCCTATTGCAAACCCAGTGGCATTTAGGTTTGTCCCTGTACTTATTGTGCTGGTTGAACCGGTACTTTCCAATCTGGATAATCGGCCTTCCCGTACGAGACTGGGTCATCATCATGTTTACCACTGTAACAGTAAAAAGGTTATTTACTAAAGAAAATACTGACTACAGCCTTGTATGTTCAGTAACGAGCAATTCTAATAACTTATCCAGCACGGCTGGTTGAAAAACCAGTATCTGTGATAAAATTTATTCTTTTCAATAAAAAAAGATTAATAAGAAATTGATCATCCACAAGGTAAGTAAAGATAATTTCAATAGAAATACGATCTACTCGAAGTAATAGTAACGACAGATAGGTTACAGTAATCAGTAGTTCCGGAGAAAGATTACTTAAATTTTATGACGACATCGTCATAAGACTATGAATCAAAAAAGTACACTACATATTTCAAAGTAAATTATTCCATATAACACAAAATACTTACCACATTAAAAAACAATTTATCAGAGAAATAAAAATGACAGAGATAATTATTTATTACATTATTTAATTAAGTACATATTTACGCCAAATCTAATGATTGTGTACGTTGTTAATCTTCACGATTTCATTTTGGATGGTCATGACTGAAGCTTTACATCCGCACCTTGTACATACCCACATGCACTTAGGTTTATTCTTATAGCTACTGCGCTGGTAAAACCTATAGCTTCCAATTTGTATTATCGGCTTGCCTTTTCGGGACTCCGTCATCATAATCATGTCTGAATCTGAAATGAGAATAAAATAACAATTGCACATGTTTATTAAAGTATCAGTATTCGATATCATTATTATTGATTATTTTCATGAAACACTCCTGGCTATCTATCACTCCCTTGCTTTAGTCAGCCGCCAAGCGATTCATCATGTTCCTGCTGGGAGCTTCGGAGCCAGTATTTAGGTTTTTTCTTTTCTCTTCTCTCTTCTTTCTTTGCAACCAAAGCATCAGTTATGCCTTTAGTATTGTTGATGTAAATTTCATAGGCGACTGTACATACTTGACATAATACATACACATATTACCATTATTTGTGAACCGATTGGAATTAAATTAAATGTCACTTCAATCTACCATGACTTATTAGAGACAATGGAAACCAGTTGAGCGGATATTGAGATTTAAAGTAACAAAATATTATAGAATTATATAATACAGTATTTTTAACTGGGTCTATATCTTAATATATATAAATTACGTGTTACCGTGTTAGTCCGCGATGTACTCTTAAACTACTTAACCGATTTTAATCAAATTCTGCACACGATACTTACATCTCAATTTATAGTCGCAATATTATTGTATTGAAAAATATTTTTTTAATATCCTACTAAGAATTAGTTCCATGAGCTTCTAACAGATGGCGGTATAAGGTAATTAGTCTGCTAAATTGAGTATGTAAACCTTAGTTACACAGCAAAGCGTGGCCGGGTCTGCTAGTATTTAATATAAAATGAAATAAAACAATATTATATAGTTATAAATAACATTGTTTATCACCTAAATTTTCAACAATTAATTTTCAATGTCATATTTAACAACATATGGTGTTTAAGAGTCAATAAGTGAGACGAAGAAGATAAGAAATCGTTCAAAATGTTATACCAAACCATTTGGTTGAAAAAAAAATCCTTACAAAAATATAGCACTATATCCTGTTACATCACACTAGCGACATCTTCACGCATTTAACTTGTAGTCATCCGGCTGAAAACGTAGGAACCTTTAAGAGGAGAGTAAATAGGCTTTCGCTAAGTTAATGACCTCCATCTTAGAGGTCCTCACCACTTGCCATCACGTGGGGTTGACGTCAAGCATTAACTTATATAAAAAAAAAAAACAGAAATCTTAATGATTATGAACATTATTGATTTTGACGACTTGGTTGTCGATAGAAGTGACTGATCCTCTACAGCCCTTACACCACTTGACGCATACCCAGAAACATTTCGGCTTGTTCTTGTAACAACTGTGCTGGTAGAATCTGTAAATGCCCATCTGTATCATAGGCTGGCCGGTGCGAGATGTGGTCATGAATATGCTGCTATCTGAAACCATTTAATATATTCAATACACAATACCAATTGAAGTATATGAAATAAACTTTGTTAGAATTTGAAGTTTCAAAATATACTAATTATTAATTAATTATTTGATGTTTCAAAATATACTAATTGCAAATTTTTTTTTTTCGATTGAAAATCTACAAAAATAGTATGAGATTTGGAGAATGTTTTACTATAACAAAATCATTTTCTATCAAATCGAATCGTGAATCTAACACCCTAATCCACATAAATACACAAAACAGTTCATATAAAATCGATCCAACTGTTTAGAAGAATTTAGTGTCCGCATATGCAATAAAGATATTTTTCTCAATGATTGGCAAAAAAAAATACTTTTAAAATTTACAAGAATGTTACATTATTCCACATTACACGAGATTAGTTAAACATTTCGGCGTAAACTTTAAACGTGTGGACATGCTTGTGTTTTTGGCGAAAAACTTCGCACACTGTCAGTTAAATTAATAAAAAAATTGAAAAATAAGTCTTCAACTATGTACTGTCCCACTGTGAGTCAGACACCATTAGATCAAAATACATATAATATCTTATTAAATTGGAAAACAATCGATTGTTTTTTCCATTAATTATTTCATAAGCTGAATAAATATACTTAGTATAAGTTATCACAATAATAATCCAAATAAGTCATACCCCTTCCTTCGGCATGTAGACTATAATACCTAGTTATTCATTTAGTCAGTTAGATTTAGTTAATTAGACTTCTAATTAATATCTAGTTAAATCTAATTAATATGTTATTAAACGCAAACATTTTAAATATTCTAAAATTTCTAAACAAGTCGGTATAGATATATTAAGCGTTTCAAGTAATCTAAGAAGTTAATAAGATACATGTACGAATCAAACTTTTTTATTTTCCTAGAACATTTTGGGTTTTAAATGGCTTTCTATAAGTAATGATAATTTACAATTTAACTCATCATATTAACTATTCTAATCTAATTAAATGTAACGAGTAAATTCTATAATTATTACAATTCACATATTTCATAAATTTATTTACATGTTATTTATTTTTACAATATTGGTCTCCACAAAAATCTAAAAGTAAATAATTCGTAATAAAAATAAATTCCCACTCAAAACCGCTTTTGAATAATTAAACGTTCTTTTAAAAGCACCTCCAAATTACCTCGACTTTTCACTTCTTAAAACTCTACGTGGTTCATTATAATTAATAAAATTACGCAATACTTTACAAAAACTAAATATTATTAGAATAGTACCACTTTACAATACTCCGTGAATACAATTTTGAATTTTCACACCCTAGGCCAACTTACATTTAATATAACGCCAAAATAAGGCCACAAATATATTATTAATCGCACCACATCTTCCCTCTCATAAGTTTTTAGATAAACTGAACCCAGCTACTGTAAATCAACTAATCCCAATGGATTCAATAGTTTTATCGGTGCTAGAAACTGTGCCATCTGTAATTTATACTTTAATTCAAGATTGGTGTAGTTTTAATATTCTATTGATATTTAATAGATAGAAACCAAAGCTATCTAATATTATATGACTACTGCAACTTGATAAATATACCGTCGTATATTTTTCTCGCGGATTCTTGCAAAGTAGACCAATATTAACTTTAGAATATTTTCTTAATGTTCACATCATTTACAGTCGTAGAGGCTGAAAATTCAGATCAAATAGCTTTATATATTTGTTCATTTTATTTCACAACAAATCTGAACAAGAACACTTGCTGTAAATTTCATCACTCAATCTCTACAACGACTGTATCAATTTTAAAGAAGAATATTTGTGACAATTATTTGCCATTAATCTTAATATATATAAAGTAAGCGTCACAGTATTTGTCCGCGATGGACTCCTGAACTACTTAACCTATTTTAATCAAAATTTGCACACTGTATCCAGTTTTATCTAACTTAAAAGATAGGATAACTGATGTCTCAATTTATAGTCTCATTTTAGTGCAAATTTTTTGTTTAACATTTTACACAGGATTAGTTCCATAAGATTTCATAAGATTCATCTGATGGCGGTGTAATTAGTCGGCTAAATTGAGTATGTAATATAGTTCCTCTACAGCAACACGTGGCCGGGTCTGCTAGTTAACTTATATATCTAAGTTTGTGAACAGTACAGACACTATGTGAAATTAACTTTGTTAATACAAAGTTGAAGTCGAGCGAGAACATGAGATGAATATCCACAGGAAGAATGACATTTACAAACCGTGTCGATCACTAATTAATCAATGAATCTGCAATAGTTTATCCAGATTGAACAGAATTGTCAAACATTGTCAAATGTAAAAAACTATCCCTGAACTATCTTCAATCAGATGCACTTTATACGTGAACATGTTGATTATTTATTTTGATAATAGCATCTGAAAGTGTGTTGAGACTGCTTCTACAACCATCACTCCATTTTACACAGCGCCACACAGCCTTATCGCCATTCCGACTGTATTGGTTATAACGATAGCCCGCGAAAAGGATGACGGGTCTACCGAACTTCGATGTTGAGTATACTGGAACTAATAAAAGACCAGCGATTAGAGACGTAGTACAATTCATAAACAATCAAAAACAATAGACCTTAAGACAAAAGTCTTACATGACTATTATGTATAAGAAATAAAAGATGATGAGCTTCCCCATTTAGAAAGAATAAAATTGTCTTTATTATGAGCATGCCAAAGATATCCTTACTTTTATATCGAATATGAAAAATATATTTCATAACATAAGCTAATGCGTCCTCCATCTTAGACGTCCTCACCACTTATCATCACGTGGGTCAAGCATTAACTTATACAAAATAAAAAAAATATATATTAATTAATGGTTATGAGTTTTTTTTTTCGGTATCAGGGTCCCATCAACCGTTGTGACGGTAGCTCGACAGTAATTATTACGCCACTTTGAACATCTCCAGATGACTTTAGGTCCATTGACGCTGTGAATGTTGTACCTCTGACTCTCAAACACGATGACTGGCCGACCAAATCTTGATTTCTCAAACGTTATCTCTAAAACAACGTTATTTATGAACATTTAACCAAAACCATGCAAGTTCTTAAGTATATTGATAGATTTTATTGCGTCGTTAACACATAAAGAAAGTAGAAAAAACAACTTACACCCAATTATAATAATCAAGACGTGATTACTGGGAATAAACCTTAAAGCTATTTGTTATAATAAAATATATGTTGTGGAAAAAAATTATATTGATAATCAGATCTTATAAGTCGCTTTAAACTTATACTAAATCAGTCATTGTTTGCAGTAATTCTTCTCTTCAATCCAAGATACATAAAAGTCAATTCCGTTTAGTTAAGTATATAAAACTGTGAGATAATAAAGGACTAAACACTGGGAAACACTGTGTAAAGCTTTGAGCAGAGAGCGCTACTAGAGTTTTATGCTACATTATTTGCCTATACCGAAATTTTGAGGTTTTGAACGTTTCGTAATACGGTTTTTTTACCCTCAAAGTATTCTACGTCAAAGTATTCTTCGTTTCATTGATTATTAGCAGTAACTAAATCGAAACCAAATTATATTTAGAGTAATTGTATTTCCGTGATATTTGATAGATATCACACGACATAAAAAACTCTAGTTGCGCCAACTAATATCAAAATTTACCCGCCTTCCCCATTGTATCATCAGGAAAACAATAAATCTTAAGTTTCAATAATGATTATGGTTGTTTCTCATGTGAATGATCTCTTTCTTATACGTTCTGATGTTAGCGCGACAACCACGTTTTGACTTGACGCACACGAAGAACCCTCGTTCCCCTCTACTATTGCTGTGTTGATTGAATCGAAAGTTCTGATACAATATTACCGGCTTTCCGTTCTTTGTTTCAGAAAATATAAGATCTGAAAATAATAATACCCATTCTCAAAAAATATTTTAAATCACTGAAGAGCATTAAATAATCTTATTCAATAATACTAAGAATCAATAAGACTAAGTATCGAAATGAGAGAATTTTTTACTTACAACATTTAAATAGCAGAGATAATATTTACATTTAAGTTTATTTTATACATAGTTTCAAATTTATTTACACGTTTTCATAAGTTGTATGTAAAATGTTACTGATTCGTTTAACTAACTCTGGCAAACTTGTACACATGTGATCGATTAAGAAATTTGTACATGTATTAAGAAGCGATGATAAAATAATATATTATAGTATTCCAGAATCTCAAAATTGGCGGGCGGATTTCCTGAATTTTTGTAAACTCATCAAATTAGAGCTCAATATGTCTTAGGCCTACAAAGAAGCTATGCAACATCGTTTTACTTTTTACTTCGCTTTGCTTTTAAGGTGTTGGGTATTTTTAATTCTTGCGACTGTTTAATACTACAACAACCTTCCAGAATTCCCACTTTTGCTTTGGTCTCTATTTTTGACTCACTTGCATTTTAGCCATTGTTGAATTTACCCATAATAAAACATGCGCTTAGTTTCTTAGTTTATTCAATAAATTACAAGATACAGAAAGAAGGATTAATGTAAACATAGAAACATTCTCACTGTTTGACATAATATAAGGAACGTTCTCTTTAAACTCTAAATAAATCATTACATCCAGGTTTAGAGGACGCGCGAACAAATCGTCTATTAAGTCATTAGATCATTATATCGTTGACGTTTTGATTTATTTCTGGACTGCTGTGGCTGTGGGCTTTGAGGTGCATTCAGTTTGAATCTATATCCTCCATATTCCAAAGCAGGGGTTCCACTGATGGTGGTTGTGTAGAACAAAACTGGTAAAAATTAATGAGAAACGTCAAAGTTAATTTATTACAGTAAACAGGTTCTAAATAATATCACATACAACCTACAAGTTATTGTGCTGTTGATCACCTTAACAATCACTAAAGCTATGAATACTGTCAAATTGAAAATTTTACTAAAAATATCAAAAATTGACCCTCATTCATAACTATGAACAGATTTATTATAACATACGCAAAATAATACAAAGATTTTTAAACGACACATTTATATTTTCGAACAAGCATACTTTAGAAAATCACAAACTTAAGTTTTACTTTACATTAACAAAAAATATTTTACGAACTTTATCCTTTATATACACATTTAAAACTCAATAGATGTGTTACAATACATATACTTATTATCATATTAGAGATCAAAATACCTATTGCCGTATTTTATGTATATGACCAGACACATTTTTCAGGCTTACCTTAAATTACTCATTCAGTGTTAAGTATTAAGAATATCCGAGAATATTGACCTAATATAATATTCGAATAATATAATATTAAAATAGCCACTATGGAACAATATAGTATCTACTAATATTGGATGTTATAAAGTAATGCCGTATAGATCTGATAGATGAATAGGATTTAATATTGAAATTAAAATTACAAAGGGATTGTTTACTTGTTTTGTCTTCGTTGTCTTTGTTGTCACTTTGAGTTGCCTTGTTTAGACCTCAGTGAATGTGTACAATCACGAGTAATAAATTTATATGTTAACAAGTTTTCAATGTGCATAAACACAGCTGATGCAAAAAGGTGATCGAGCGTTGCTTCTAAATTATATTATCATCAATTTATATCAAAATAATCCTTGGCGCCATAATAGAATACTTCATAAATATATTTATTTATTCCCGCTAAGATTACTATTCCTAATAAACAGACTTGATGTTTTTTCTACAAATTAAACCAATCTAGAATCGTGTAACGCCTCTGAAGGATGTACTATCGAACCATTTGATTCATGACCCACCTTGCTGACAGTTCGTTTGTAATTTTGGCAACGACAAATTCGTT